>NQII01001299.1:222438-374102 GCA_002778355.1 Clitarchus hookeri
AAAAGGGTTGGGGGGGGGGGGAGGAAGAAACACACACCAAATAACATTTATGCAAATTAAAAAAATAGTGTTTATTAGTAGCATGATTATAAATGGGTTTGTATGATATTACTTCATGTATCTTTGTAGGCACCATAGAGGGTTGCACGTAAATCTATATTTGATGGAGTATGAAAAGGGCTCACAAAAAACAACAGAAATTTCACGTTAAAGGTCAATAGCAATATTAATACATTCAGTAACATATATTTAAAAAAAATTTGTAATCTATAAATGCAATATTTTACAAATATGCAAGGTATAGTTCTTTCACCACAAAACTGACAGCCTTAGTTGGCCTCACGTTGCCAACCAAGGAAATACCTGCACAAATCAGTCTGGTAACCATACCATGTAAGTTATCACCAATTTGCTCGTACATCTGGTGAATCCTTATTTCGACCCTTCCTAAGACATGCATACACAGCCCATTTCCTTGCATAACTGTTTAAATAGTAATTGAACTCTTTCAAAATCGACATCTGAAAAAACCAATCCATTGCCTTAACTGAAAATGATTTAATACAAACACTGAATGACATACTCTACGTAAAGTTGGCAATGAGTTCGGAAAAGTAATCAGCGCCATGTCTTAGCAATTTATTAAAACTTTAGAGTTAAAATTTATGTTTTAACACATTACAGTAGGAATTGATGCAACAGTATAATATTTATGTTTTTAACAATTTCTTAGGGTCCTTTTAACTTCCGAACAGAACTTGGGGAAACTGTTGCAAAGAAGCTTAAAAAATAGAACACAAACCCATACTGAAAAATATGCAAAATTTTTAAGAGTGGAGTGATGCATGAGCGTAGACATTCATCCTATAAACAACACTGCCAACTTTTATGCCACCATTTTGATGCAAGCCATATAGCTAAGAGTAGTTTGAAAGATAAAAAAAACTATACTGACTGTATGAGCCCATCCAGCGTATGTTCCATACAAGTCTCTGAAGTAGTCTCCTATTTCGTCATAAACCTTCGCAGTTACAGACTTGTATTTCTTGAGGTGTGGCATGTAGCGTTGCGAAGCCACCTGGAATATGTGTGTGTCAACTGGAATTGACTCAAGGTGGTTCAGTGACATGAGACAAATGCAATCTGCCACCTGAAACAAAATAACCTCTCCATAACACTTGTCACAAACATATAATAACGATGGAACATAAATTGACAGAAACTTTATTGATTAATACAGTGACTTGTTCCTAGTAAGTTTCTTGCAATTCATTAGACTTGGTGCCTAAAACTAATTGAATCTGACCTTTGCTCCTATACCAGGAAGTTTCATCAGTTCTGACTTAGCCTCAAGGTATGGCATGTCTTTCAACTTCTCCAACCATACATGGCCACCCATTTCCTCAATCTTGCAAGCAGACTGGTAGATAAACTTGGCCCTGTATCCAAATCCCGCACTGCGCAAGTCCTTTTCCACTGTGACTTTTGCAAGGGCTGAAACTGGTGGGAAATCATGGTATGTGGTGTTGCCTATTGAGGCAATTTTCTCTCCATACATTGTGCACAGTTTTTCAACCATTGATGATATTCTGTTAACAAAAACAATATTACCTAAAAACATATTTTAGTTTACATCTGACACAGCATTGAAGTCAATGTCAGTAACAACTCATACAAATATAAATTGTCTGAACACAAGATAGGCGTTGGGCATGAGCTTAACCATCTAGACAAAGTAGCCGGCCCATTGGGATATCTGGGAGGAAGTTTCAAAGAAATATATATGAGCACCGTGCACAGTGAACATTAATTTTGACCTAAGAGTACATAGTTCTCAATACTGTTACTTCAAAAACCCCTTTACAAGACTCATTACTTAATCAAGCTAGATCAACATCACTTCTTTGATATTCCCAATACAGTTATTTATTCCGATGATCTCACATGTGGGGAGGAAACAGAATATACAATGAAGCAATGCGTAATGTAACAAAGAGGGTTGAGGACAGGAACATTACATTTAAGACAAGTTCCAATATAAACTACTAAAAGCCAGTAGGACACTGATTTTCAGCTAGCAGTATGGAAATGCACCTGACAGGGTTGGGGCTCCCGTAGACCTTCCACATCCTCCAAAAAGAAGCAGAAATAGAGTGTTATTGGAATGTTCAACTATGTAGCATGCTTTGTACTTCATACGACAACTTAAATTGTTCCCCTGCGTGAATTAATCAAAGAAAATGCTGAATGGCAGTGGCTATCTGCATTTTAGGCAGAATTTGATGCACTTAAAATAATAACATTTCCACAGCATCAATATTATCCTCATCTGACCACACAAAATCAACCATCCTACATTATGATGCATCATAAGATGGGCCATGCTGTGTTGGTCAATCAAAGAGCCTAATGGAGAGAAAAGCACAAATGATCTTGGGCAAGGGGGAGACATTTTATAGTCACGGCATTACAANAATTGTTCCCCTGCGTGAATTAATCAAAGAAAATGCTGAATGGCAGTGGCTATCTGCATTTTAGGCAGAATTTGACGCACTTAAAATAATAACATTTCCACAGCATCAATATTATCCTCATCTGACCACACAAAATCAACCATCCTACATTATGATGCATCATAAGATGGGCCATGCTGTGTTGGTCATTCAAAGAGCCTAATGGAGAGAAAAGCACAAATGATCTTGGGCAAGGGGGAGACATTTTATAGTCACGGCATTACAAGGCCTTAATAACTATGGAAAAAAAACTACTCACAGTTTGAGAAAAAAACTGTGAGGTAAACAATTTGCTGCATCTAAATTAATGACATGATGTGTTTAATGTAAATGTGAAGATAGATCACATACCGCAAGTCTTCATTATAGAGAAAATATTTAGTAAACATTGAGTCCCCTCAACTTAAGTGCCCACATCTGAAACTTCTAAAACATTCGCTAAAATGTCTATTATTTTTATCTAACTCTTATAGGTTACTTCTCACATTGGTTCAATAATCACCTAATAACAAATAAGATTTCAAAATTTGTAATTTATGCCATGCATGATTATGTAATACATACAGGTTTCCAAAAACTTTGTTACTGACAATGTGTAATTCTTATCATACGAATGCTATAAGTATGTAAGGGCAAAACATTACAAACTAGCTACCAGCAGCCTCTATTACCACAGTTACAATGGAATGGCTGAGAGTGCAGTTAGTATTAGCAAGACTATCCTGCGCTAAAATAGACTGCAAGGATCGCTTAGAGGAAAAAAACACACCTGTGTCAGGGCTTTAATTATCCCCTGCCCAGATATTGGTTGACCCTTTCAATAACATTATCCTATATATCCAACATTTCAAAAGATGTATACTTAACGATGTATGCTGTACACAGCAGAGCAGAAAACAGCATCCAGTAAGGTTAAGTGCTTGGGAGACAACATTCGTTCTTGAGACTATATCTGGCGTCTCATAAACAGCTGCCGCCAAATAACATAACAAATAAAAACATTTTTATTGGTCCCAACCTGTGAAAAAAGCACCATACTGATACTTGTATGGTTACAAACCAAAAATTTGTTTGTTTCAATGCCTAAAACAATATATTTATCTGTGACTAAAACGGTTAAGAACAAGAAGTGTGGAGACACTTTAAACTGGTAGTTCAAAAAGTTATTCAGAAATTACAGTGTGTGGGAGAAAAAAAAGGTCAGAAGTGGCATTATAGAATATCTAGAACAGAAACTTAATATTACCAAGGAGACAAGGAGATAATGTAATCAAAAAGACATACCAAGCTTATTATTAGGAGCCACAGTTTGTGTTAAGGAAATATAATGACCATCAGCCACAGTGGGCACAAAAAGATAAAGCTAGAAGGGAGGTCAGGCTCCCTGTTACATCTTTATTTAAGAATCTTGCTTTACTGATACACAGAATCTACACATGTTGATGCCATCTTATTACATACTGTTTATCTCATGGTTGCCAACCACTGCACCCTTAACACCTCCTCTTTTCACTGTACATCTTACCATCCTACACCGACTCACACAATTCTATCACTTTTATTCTGCGACCGCTTCTGGTCACATAATGTCCTTTGCTTCCACCACTGTAGTCACTATTTGCAGATGATATTGTGGCCTGAGTCCCACAGCCAGTAAATCCTTTAAAATATTATGTGTCAGTATCCTCACTTCCTTCAACACTCACACTGTCCTCAAAAACCACACTGCCCTGTCTGATTGGTACTGTAGAATTTGATTGACCCACTTCAGTTTCCTCTTGTTCTAGTACTCTTGCCAGTTCCTTTGAAATAAGAGGGTCGTAGATGACTGGTAATGTGTCCGACTGCCCCTCCCCACTGTCTTTCCTAAGAAGGAACTTGGTTCAATGCGTTTTTTCTACTATAATACCTGGTTCCCAGAATTTCTCTTTTCCCATTTTGGTGACTACCCTGTCATCNTAGATGACTGGTAATGTGTCCGACTGCCCCTCCCCACTGTCTTTCCTAAGAAGGAACTTGGTTCAATGCGTTTTTTCTACTATAATACCTGGTTCCCAGAATTTCTCTTTTCCCATTTTGGTGACTACCCTGTCATCTTCCTGAAATTTAAACTCTTTCTTCTGGGCTGATCTATCATAGAAGTGCTTGAACTTATCTTGCCTAGCTTTTAAGGCATTATCATAGACCCCCTCCTGGACGACAGGTTGCAGCATTGCTGTGGTTATGGGCATTATGGCTCTAATACATTGGTTGAATAATATTTGTGCTGGAGAAGTGTGAAGTCCTGTTGTGGGAGTACCATTATGCTCTCGTAGCAAATCCCTGTGGTCAGTGCCTTTTGACTTGCTTTTGCGTAGGATGATCTTATTTATTCCCACAGCTTTTTCTGCCATACCATTCATTGCTTCTCTGGTAGTGGGGACTGTATGTACTCAGTGTAATTCCGTATTTGTTGTAATACTGTTGGCATTTTTATGATGTGAATGGTATGGTGTCTGCAATGAAGACCTTAGGGAATCCATGGATATTATTTTTCAATGTCTGTTGACATTTGAGGCTGATGAAATAGCTGTCTTGCTCTGGCTTTTGTCTTTTCAACTCACCCATGCCCTTCATGTAATAAGTTTAGAACATATGGCCAGAATGCAGAAGTACTACAAATTTTTTTCCTAGGAACAATATCTTGTCTTCAATGTGAGAATTATATTGAACTTTGTAATATGCCAGATATTCCTGCGGCAGATTGTTGGCAGCTGGCCGACCCTCTTGGTGAATTTAAGATATGCCAGAAAGGGTGGGATCTAGACTGGTTTTCTTCTGAAATGTCATATACCCTATGTCACTCATTGGTAAATGAGCACTAATAGTGTGTACAGTTTCCAAAATTTCATGTTCTTGNATGTCATATACCCTATGTCACTCATTGGTAAATGAGCACTAATAGTGTGTACAGTTTCCAAAATTTCATGTTCTTGCCTAGTTTCAGGAAGGGGCATGTGTGACATCGCATCTGCCAGGTGTTAATCTTTTCTGGATACATAATACACATTTAGGTTATATTTAAGCAGCTTGAGTTTTAGGCATTGGAGTCTAGGGGACCCTATTTTCCCTATGCTTTTGTTCATGACCGCTACTAATGGCTTGTGATCAGTTAGAACATTTACTGTATGACCATAGATGAAGCCATGAAACTTTTATGTCGCAAAATAAATGGCAAGTAATTCTTTTTCTGACGGAATAATTCTTTTCACTGTATGTAAGGCAGTGCGAGGCTGTTGACACCATCTGTAAGCTGCTTGTTCCTCTGTTGGGTTTCTGTAACAAACAACATCCTCACCCATGTTGTGACTCATCACATTGCAGTGTGATTTCTTTTTCAGGGTCAAACAGTTCTAGTACAGGTTCAACTCCGTATGTAAGCAATTTGTACAATGGTGCTGTCTGTGTCGCCATTTGGGGTAGGAAGTTACCAACATAACTGAACATTCTCAATATTTGTTGTAATTCTTTCTTATTGGAGGGGGGCTTTAGGTTTGTCAATGTTGTTGCTCTATCAGGATCTACTTTTGTGCCTTCTGCCAAAAAAACATGGGGTAATTTTCTAGATTAGGGGCTTTTCTGAAAATAAGAAAAAAAAACTCCAGAAAGTGGTATATTTCGACTCTACTAATAACGTAGAACACGAATATACTAGGGGCATTAACGTACGACGAATTTCCTAACATGTACCCACCTAACCTAACAGAACCTAACTCCACGATGGGTGAATCACTATTTTACGTTTTTAAACTAACCTAGGATTGTACGGCTCTAAACTAACCTAGGATTGTAAGGTTGTACAGTAATATAAGATTATACAATATTAAAAAAATCTCCGATCAACACCCTACAATCACAGACTACATGGGAACCCTATAATCCTACGTTATTTTAAATAACTACAATCCTAGGTTAGTTAAAATCGCTACAATCCTAGGTTAGTTTAAAAATGTAAAATAGTGATTCACCCATCGTGGGGTTAGGTTCTGTTCGGTTAGGTGGGCACATATTATACAATTAGTCATACGTTAACGACGCTACTATAGTCGTGTTCTGCGTTACCTACGAATACTCCAAGGTTAGTATAGAAAGAATGTGAAATTGTGCTGTATAAACGTCCGGAAAAAGCCTTGTTTGACTTACGTAATATAACTACATTTGCACGTTAAGCTACCGGATAGGATTTGTGGGTTTCACACTAAACTACGAATTTAGGATTTTAGGGATTTAAAGGAACGTAAAACCCACACAAATAATATAAATGCACTCACCAATGTAGGCGGGTTGTACATACTCTTGTCAATGGCCCATTCAACGTCAGATCACTAGATGAAATCACAGTTTTCACGAAGCACCACATACGCGAATATAACGCACTGAAACACTCATTTACAGCCGAATATATATACAGAAGCACTCGTTAATAGGCTAATATAACGCAGAAACGTAGTCTTGCTTGCTTTTTTTCCGTCTTAAATCACGAACGAAGCACCATCGAACTGACCACGACCGCTGCCTGCATGCATACTAACGTATGACTCGTGATGTCTTATGCGCCCGGCAGATTGCGTGAATATGCTATGCGTAGCCATTATTAATGGCGGCAGACGTTAACAGGCGTAAACATCAACTTTCGCGATTTCTTTAAATATGTTCTACTTATTTTAACATTACGCCGTCTTGAATATCAACAAGGTAAGCTATGCAGAACCCGTTAATGCAACTTTTGTTGGCATAAAACGTTTCATTCAAAACGTAAACAAACTGTCAGAAACAGTCACCTCACAAACTTGTTCAATTTTTTAAAATATGTTGTACTTATTTTAAAGCTATGCCCCCAATATATTCGTGTTCTACGTTATTAGTAGAGTCGAAATATACCACTTTCTGGAGTTTTTTTTCTTATTTTCAGGAAAGCCCCTCAAGTAGAAAATTACCAACATGGCCAACAAATTTAACTTCAGTCACTTTGTACTGAAGTTTAACCTTGTTGAATTTTATATTTTGGCAGGTGCCCTTTCCACAACTTGGCAAACTGTTTCATTATGGGTGGCCTAAGTTTCCCCCATGCAGAGTAAATGGTCAAAGTATATTACTGTGTTAGGTATGTCTGCAAAGTTGCCCTCAACTAAAAGCTGAAAGAGTTCTGGTGTACTGGCTATTCCATAAGGCAGCCTAAGATATACTCTGTCTCATATAAGTTGGTCAGATTCTGACAGGTCTGCGAAAGTAGCGCTACTATTTACATCTGGCTATGTATCCTTCCGCCACCAGCCACATGGCAACGATGTTGTTTATTTTCATGCTGTTATTATCAACCTATCCCCTTGTCAATGTACTGTTCATGGGACGTTTTAGGCAAACTTGCTACTCAGAAATACGTAGCTGCGATTATAGTAATAGTAATGTGTACATAAATCATTAATCAGTAAATTTTTATGTTAGAGGGCAAAAATATAAATAATTAATTTAAAATTTAGTAACTACAAAAAAATGTAATGATAAACAAATTTTAAGATATTTTAGACTTGACATCTGTCTAAAAAAATTAGGTTATAAAAGTAAAAATATAAAACCTTGCAAAAAATTTAATATTTGCTAACTCTTTTTTATTTGTCCGAGACAGTGAATTTGGGATAACATTTGTGAAAAGGTAGTTGTAGCTATTATCACACGTTGGACATTATAGCTAATATATACGAGTTTAAAATATGTGACGTGGAATGACGTTAGAATTGCTTAACAACTATTCACGCGTGTCCCACTTTCTTTGGAAACAAAGAAATGGATTTTCTGAGAACAATATGGCGTATAATTTACGTAGACAAACGATTACCTGCCAAATAGAAATTACTAGTACTCAAAATCACTGTGCACAAAATATATGTTACTTTAAAAAGTATGCAGAGCTCGCGAAAAATAAAACTATTGGTATCTGCTCGTAAATTTATATATGTCGCATGCGGAACGTTTTTTTGTGGCTGGTAATGCTTCAGAAAAAATTTGATAGATAGCGCGCACATCCTCTCCGGAGAAAGGTCTGAGCCACTTATTTTGCTCATAGATAGCATATTTTTTAAGTTGACTGTTCTTCTATTACTGGCTCGGAACGACTCGAATTTGAAATACATTTTGTCAAATTATTAGAAAAAATAATTCAACAATATTATGTAATATTTCTGTATGCTTTTGGAATTAATATCAAGCACATAATGAAAGCGGGTCCATGAACTAAGTGATATCGCTCACATTTGAAGTCTCCCCCGCTATCTAAGTTTTTTACTCGTCTTTGTCTGTTCATTGGAAACGTTTTTAACCTCACTGACCATAGATGTTTCGTACTCACTATCACCACTTTTATTGTGTATGAGTTGCACCTGTTGTTTGCTCTGCTTGCACGCTCTGCAATGTGCTGCCGCCTTTTCCAAAGTCCAATGTGAGGTTTTCTTTCCGTAACAAGGCTTCTTGGACAGCCTTGTCTTGGACACCATGAACAATTTGATTGCACAGCATATTTCTGGTTATAATTGTATTTCTTGACAAGCTGGCATAGGGAAGTAAAAAAATGGTTAAAACTTTACCCTTTTTCTTGGCATCGCTGGGTAAGAACCTCATTAACACTTGGACAGACATACCATTTGATGACTTCTTTGACCTTGAGATAATTGTTGCAATCTTAGTCAGGAATGGTGAGGGTCATCAGGATGCAAGATGATGCACTGCTCATTATATTCCATAAAAGGGAAATCTTAACCTTGTCATTGTCTTGACCTGTGCTTACTAGGAATTCTTCAAACTTTGACTCCCAAAAACTTTCAGTCCACGTAAGTACTTTTATTTTGCAAGTTCAAGTCAGGTGGCAAGCACCCCACCCATAGCCAAGGTAAACAAAGTTCCGTGCCTTATCACCCACCACTTCGCACTAAGGCAGGTGTGTATTGTCATATGTAACGCCTATCTTTTACCGCCAAGTACTGGCGCTCATGGTTTTAAGATAAACTTTCCCGATCAACAACTCCACACGGCTGCGCCATGTTACATCTTTATTTAAGAATCTTGCTTTACTGACACACAGAATCTACACATTTTGACGCCATCTTACTACATACTGTTTATCTCATGGGTGCCGATCACTGCATCCTTAACAGTAACATGAACTGTTTATGTACAACGGGCTACTGTAATGGATACCAATGCATGAGTAAAACTGGCAGGAAATGATTAAGGGGAACAGCTAACCTACAAACAGGTTAACTCCAGTATATGAGAGATTCAAGAGCTTGAAAGCTCATAAGATGAGGGATTCAAGGGTTTTGAAAGAAATACAACCTCCTGGTGCCCACAGAACACTCAAATTTGAGCAGCAAGGATCGAGTTGATAGTTATCATACCTAAGTAGTAGAAGGGTTACTGCTAAGGAAGCTTATGGATTATAACAGTAAAACATCAGAGAAGCAGGAGGTGTTTCATCTGGCTAAATTGCCTACAGTGGAAGTTAAGTAAGATGGCATGTGCATGTTATCCGAGTGTAAGGTAGTGCTGAAGTAATGTTTCGTTAAGTCTAAATACTGTAATGGCACTACCCAAAAATTACATGAAATACTAGCAATGTCTGAACTAGTTATTTCTGGAAAAGTAAAACAGTACTAGTCATCAGTCATACGGCCAGGTACAATCTGCAGTATTTATGACAGTTTGAGCTACTTTAAATTAAAGTTTTGCTTTAGGCACTCTCAAGAGTGGTGTATTCTGTAGCAACAATTGCCAATGCAACATGTTCACATGATGATGAGACTGAACCAGTGATTGTTGTTCATTCTTGGCTCATTTAATTAATATATAATTACTTCATTTTTTAATAATATCTATGTGTGCAACTGAACATTGTGAATTTTAACTTCATTTTAGCACGGCGATTCATACCAATGGTAGTATGCCTATCAAGCTAAATTCTTGCTCTGCTTTGAACAACACCACACAGCATTCATAAACCATACATATAAATTCTACATCAGTGATTTACAAAAGTTATGCAATACACTACTATTGTGGTAGGCTGCTTGTTGTGTAGGTTTTATTCATATTCAATTTTGACTACACATCAATAATACTGTTTCTATTCTACCATTACAGGATAAAATCATAAGAATGTGCAAAAATTATTTTAACTTTGTTTCTTCACCTTTCGACACAAATTGCAAAAAAATTAAGAAATATAGGATTATCATTTATTTATATAACCTACCAACTTGCTTAGTCACATTTTTAAGACAACCTAAAAATGCTTGCATGGACTGCAATTTCTAAGGACTGTCTAGATACAAAATAAAAGCAAACATATCAAGGTTTCAATGTATAGTACTTCCAAAAACCTGGCCAGGGTTTCAGGTTTTCTATACAATGTTAGTACTATCAAATTTCCTTAGTTTTTCCAAACACAAAAATTAATATTTCCTATTCTTTTTATAACAATATGTAAACAATGTTTTTATTATATCAGTCTTATTTAATAAAATGTGATTAAAATAAAAATTGTACCAACTGAAAAGTGAAAGAACGAAAAAGTTTTGTATCTAGGTAGTAAAATTTCTATCTAAATAAAAACTCTACAATTTAGTAACAATAAACTGTGGCACTTAATTGAAATTTACACAGAGATACCACTTGTGAGCCTTATTGGAATCCTGAGACATTGAACCACAGACAGCAATGATGATACAAACAAACATAGTTTAAGGGTTCTGCCCACCTGCAGTTATTTTGTGCATTTGTAGCCTTGAAACATGTGCGTTCTAACGCCTACTCTTGCTCAATCATTTGCCTTATCGCATCTACGCGCAAGGTGGGGTGTGCAGTCTTTCCGTCAGTGATTCACTTTAAGCAGTGACCCTATATTTTTATGTCATGCTGATAAAGATAAAAGTATGATGTGTGTCTAAAGACAACTTGTAAAATTTCTGAATAGACAAGTTTCTGCCATTTTCACACCCAGAAAAAAATAATCCTTAAAAATGCCTCTGCAATGTACTTCATGTGCCAGCCAGAGGCAGAAACCTTAATACATCACTATTGTGTGTTATACAGGCCCATGGTGCTGTTTTTGTGTACCTCTTCAGGTATATTATCATAAGAGGTGTTACACAGTCACATTATGCAGTAACATGCTTGCACATCTAAGTTGAATAGTCATTAGACTGCTAAAACAAAGTTCTTATGCAATAAAATCAACTAATGCTATGGTTTAACAGTCTACTGTTCTTAGTGTGAATGGTGGAGATATGTGCTAAGAGGCTGATTCAAACATAAAACATATAATAAAATTGAATAAGAAATGTTCACACACCTTGATATGTTGTTGTTAGAGGAACAGATAAATGAAAACAAATTTTCTGTAGGGTCCTGAGCAAGGATTCTCACACCTTGAAACTGGACCGCTGCCTGCTTGAAATATGGGTCCTGTTGTGACCACTTGACATACAAGTCCTGCAATGATTCATCCAATCGAAAATACTTCCTCAGCAACTGTTCACACTGCGCGTCTTCATCCGAATGGTGGTCCCTAACTCTGAATTGTTCAAAACTAGTATTTGCTGCATTGTCTTCTAGAACACCTTCATGGACCATTGCACTTTTCACACTATCAGCAACTGCAGGGGAATTCCTACTTTGCCTAGTAACTCTGTACAGTATGTGTTGATCAGTTTGTGAAAGTGTCCACACAATATGACCAAATACACCTGTCCACTCATTATCACCTGTTTCTTTCCACCTGAAACATGAAATACAATGTAAATTCTACTTACTCTAATGAGTTACTACTCTATGGTACCGATCCATTTTAAACAATATTATTTTTACTGTGGTACAGCACTACCAACAAACGTGCGAGGCTGGATAATTATGGCAGTGTCAGTTGATGGCGTCGCTCTGGAAAATATTGCAGAAAACTTGCATCTTGAAACTGAAAAAAATCTAATTAAAGGGTGCCAAGACCTCTTCTTAATATGTCTCACTTCTTTCCTGACACTTAAACTAATTCTTGGTGTGCATATCTACTTCCTAAACCTTAGGATGGTGCAGCAAAAATTAAAATTAAATTTGGTGTGGTAATTAAGAATATTTAAGGCATTTTAAAAGAAACCAAGAATGCTGCCTCTAACAAAGACAACACAAACGTGATACACCAAAGACGTCATAAGCTAAAACATACTTTTTGGAACTCGGATTATTAATAAAACCATTAAGAAAACAATAAGATTACATTAAGTTAAAATTGATAATTAAATGGGTAGGTGTAAGACATTCTTATATTAAGTTCATTCAAATTTCAAGCAGAGGGCAATACTTAGTTAAAATTAACTGAAAATTGTAAACAAACAAGAGATTATTAAATTACATAACAGGAATAAAACATTAATAAACAATCTGTTACTGTAACCGGTACACTACACCATCCCTTTCCAGCAACATCTGTTCCCTTCCCACCTTATGCTGACTTGCTCCCCCTNCTGTAACCGGTACACTACACCATCCCTTTCCAGCAACATCTGTTCCCTTCCCACCTTATGCTGACTTGCTCCCCCTGCTTGATGTCCTCCACTGACTACTCCTGACGAACCTCCCCATACAGTTTGTCGCTACCTACCTCAACTCTTTTCCTTGCTATTTCCTCCAGCATCTTTCCCTTTCTAGTTCCTCCTGTACCTAGGCTTGGAGTGTACCCATTCTTCCTTAGCCTCTGATAATTTCTTCTCTGTTTCCCCAACCTCTTAGCTAAGTTACTCATGTCTAACTCATTACTAACNCTGTAACCGGTACACTACACCATCCCTTTCCAGCAACATCTGTTCCCTTCCCACCTTATGCTGACTTGCTCCCCCAGCTTGATGGCCTCCACTGACTACTCCTGACGAACCTCCCCATACAGTTTGTCGCTACCTACCTCAACTCTTTTCCTTGCTATTTCCTCCAGCATCTTTCCCTTTCTAGTTCCTCCTGTACCTAGGCTTGGAGTGTACCCATTCATCCTTAGCCTCTGATAATTTCTTCTCTGTTTCCCCAACCTCTTAGCTAAGTTACTCATGTCTAACTCATTACTAACNTCCTTAGCCTCTGATAATTTCTTCTCTGTTTCCCCAACCTCTTAGCTAAGTTACTCATGTCTAACTCATTACTAACCACTTCCTTGATCCTCTCGATCCTATGTTCCATCTCCCTCTTTCCTGTTCATCAACTCCACAACACCTCTCCTTTTCCTCATCCCAAGTTGGTCCTGATGTTCCTTCTACGATCTTCCCTCTTAATAATTCCCTCAACACATTCCCGTCCTCTGCTTGCCTGGCCTGTGCCACAACCATAGTTCCCTCACTCTCACCGCCACATTCACTGCACACCCATTCCTGCCCCAGCAGGACCAGCTCACCCTCTTTCATCCCTGCACAATTAGTGTGAAACCAGTTATCACATTGATGACATTTCACTAGCTGTCAACCTTCCTCCACACCGTTACACATTCCCTACGCTTGCATTTCTCTCTTGTAATAATTTTCTTAATTTGACTATGTGAATATTTATATCCAATGGTGAACAAAAGGGAAGTTAAATTGTATTGAGAATTTAGAATCACCAAATTTGAGCGTGTTCTCTGGATGAGGACAAATATGGAGTTATGACAGATTTTTGGCCTTTCCTTTTAGAGTACTAAGGTAATAGATGGTGGAGGGAAAGTACTTGAAATAATCTTTAACTGCAAATTTTTTCCATAGCAAAAGTTTATTAGAACACAGACCAGTAGGCTTAGTACCAGATTGAAATATAGCCTAATATAACACCAAGAAATCTTTTCTGCAGGGCACAAGGATTGAGAATACAGAATTTCCTGAGTTATTTTTTGCTTGTAGATGAAAAATGTTGTTCACCGGTGAGATATACGCATGTGTGAACCGCTGTGTTAGGCAGAGATTGGTGGAAGTTGTTACCGTGAAGTAGGGTGAAATTGATTAGCAGAGTTGAGATTGGTCACATGAAAATGTTCTATGAATATTAATGTTAGATATGGTACCTTACCTAAACATGTACAGAAAATTGTCATGTTATCAATCTCAGCCCTGCTGATCATTTTCACCCCACCTATGTACCTGGCCTTAACATGTGTTCAATCTCACCCCTGCTCATCAATTTCACCCCACTTTACAGTATTAGAATTATTCAATGGCTTGGCAGCGGGCATCTACTATATCAGTGACCGTATGTTGTGATACACATAACATTTCCTTGTAGCTTGATGATAATTATCTGTGTTTGTGTTTGAAATGTTTATTTATGAATACATAAACAGATTAAATATTACGACTGCCCTTCAAGCGGCATTTTTCGCTGTGTAGGGCCTGATCTCAATGTATGAATAACTCATGAATGTGTCCTGCACAATACGTCTGCTTCTGTTTACTGCAGCAATTTTGTATGTTTTACGAAATCCCATTCGTATCAATAGCTGTGTTTCCATGAATTTTTTTCAACATAGATACTGCAATTTGTGACACAATCTGTTCTTTTTTTATTATGACTAGTATGAACTTAAGGTAATAAAAGTGTGTTTTGGTCCATGGTGTTTTGACTCGTCTTTACATGACTTTGCTATTTTAGAATAGGAAGTTCTGTCATGAAAAAAATAAGTAAAGCAAACAAACTGTTGATAGGTATTTTCCATAAGGGTCATTCCATATCAAACCAACAAGTCATGGTTATTGCATAATTTTTAATTTTCATAAATTTTTGCAGGCTTTTTGTTGTGCATATCTTATAACATTTTTTTTCCCCAGTGAAAATACATTTTAGATATATTTATTATTACATACAGTGCTGCACTAAAATTTGCCTTTTTAGTAATTTTTGTAATTGCCTGTCAATTACTTCATAAACATAGAAAGTTGGTGTTGGTCCCATTTGAAAGTTAAAAAAAAAAGATTTCCTAGCATATTTTGTTTATAAAAAATATTGAATTTGCAGGTTGCATAACCTTCGGGATTATGAAAACAAAATTGAATTTTTTCCAATAATTGCAATATTAGGAAGGAAAGCAGTGCCAATGTTGATATTTTTTCTAGTAATTGCTTAGTATTAGTTGTAAATGCGGAACAAATATGAAACTGTTTTTTTTAGTCCTTCATTGAAAAATGATTGCCTGAACTGTGAAAAAATTGAAAATTGGTCACATTTGAGACTAAATATTTTTATGTAGGACTGGTGATAAAAATCTGGAAAAATTGTGAGGTATAATCCTTTCAGTATGGGGCAAAGTAATAGAAACATTGAGTTGTTTTTTCTAGTCTTTTTGGCAAAAATTGTTTTTCAAAATATGTAATTTTTCAATTTTCAATTGCCCACAATGGATGTGGTATTCTCGAGGTTTGCTTCTACAGACATCCTCACAACAGTACAGTGACTGGTGTTAATTATTTCAGTCAGATTGATTCAAGAGACATTATATGTTGGAAGACTTTTGCAATTAATGAACTTGTTACTACTAATAATTCTGTTATTGCTATTCATCCTTCTCCAGTATTGTATTCTCGGCATAGGCTTAAGTTTAAGCTAGGAGATGTAATTTGGATTTTTAGGAAGTTGGTTGGTACAAATGGTGATGTTCGTGTATTAGGTCATGTTCAGTATGTGTATTGTACTTAATAAAGTGTACGATGTAACATACGTCGAGAATACAATACTGGGGAAGGAGAAATAGCAATAACAGAATTATTAGTAGCAACAAGTTCATTAATTGCAAAAGTCTTGCAACATATAACATCTCTTGAATCAATCTGACCAAAATAATTAACACCAGTCACTGTACTGTTGTGAGGATGTCTGTAGTGTGACCTATGTAAGTACCTACTGTAAGTTTTCCTATGTATATGTATTCTGCAGCATCGAAAGCACGAGCATTTTCAAAATGCAAAGAGAAAGGCGCCTGCCGCTGACAAATTCTCACACACACACTCATGTAGTAGTCTATCACATTTGGTTCCAATTTAAACCATAATGTATTGTATTACAAATATTTTTTACATGCACAATTAACTCTTTCCTAATTAACGCACAGGTGTCCTTTGCACTGCAGCACGACGAAATATGGTATTATGTGATGGCAAACATTACCTTGTATTTACATATTGTGATGTTAGGTAATGTTTGGTTAGGTCTCTTTGCATTTAACATATTTACATACAAAAATGGAAAGATATGTACATATTTTACCCCACAATTTCCCTGATCTTCATAGCCCTCCCCACTATTATATTTGTGATTTGTACAGATATGTAGTGTGTATTTATTTTAAATGTTTACACACTGAACCGAATTCAGCCTAACTTCAAAATATGTATTGCACAAGTGTTTGCACTGCAGCAAGATGAAATTTGGTATTATGTGATGACATATATTACCCTGTATTTAAATAGTGTAATGTTAGGTAGTGTACGGTTAGGTCTTTCTGCGTATTCCGTATAACATTTTTACAAGAGAAAATCTGATAAAAGAGGTATTTTACACAAATTATACCCCACAATTTCCCAGATCTTCATAGCCCTCCCCACTATCGTATTTGTGGTTTATATTGGTAATAAGTTAATGCCCCTAGTAAATTCGTGTTCTGTGTAATTAGCAGAGTGGAATTATACCACCATCCGTGATTTTTTCTTTTGTTTCGGAAGTCTCTATTCTTTACAATCACGGGAGAAACTTAAAATATAAGCCAAAATAACTTAAATGCTTCGTTCTAAGCTGTTGAACCAAGCTAATAAATTCAGCGATGTAACTACCCAGTATACCGGCTTTTCTGAAGGAAACTTCCTAGACCAACAAAAGTAGCATAAATGGCTCTTGGAGTAATTTACCACGTGCAAAAATAATCACACCGAAGAGAATGATACACTTTATGCGCGACATTCTAATATGCAGTACGAATGAATATAAACACAAAATTGTAACCTGAAGCATTGTCCTCCTGTTAGTGTGTATAATAACTGTAATTCTGAATTGCAACAATTCAATTTCCTCCACATAGTATATAACAGTTTCCAGTTATCGTCAATTAAAATTCCGTATCAAAGANATTGCAACAATTCAATTTCCTCCACATAGTATATAACAGTTTCCAGTTATCGTCAATTAAAATTCCGTATCAAAGAAACAAAGTAATTCTTATTCGAAATATTCATAACTTTTATGTAAACAAAATGATTTATTTTCTATAGTATCTAAAACACCGCCAAAAAGGGAGGATAGTTAATTTCGAGTATTTGAACATACAATCGATACACAAAAAAAATTATACAAAATAAATTAATTGTAGCGGCCACAAAAAAAATACCCAAAACAGTAACTACAGTGAATAGCAAGTAATGTTTAGNCAAAATAAATTAATTGTAGCGGCCACAAAAAAAATACCCAAAACAGTAACTACAGTGAATAGCAAGTAATGTTTAGAATTAAAATACTTAATAAAAATAAGTCTAAAAAAAATATTTCAAGAGAAAATTGAACAGAACTTCGGTGATGTAAAATATACATGGGAAAATATAAATGTGATAATGACTTACAAAGAGATTAAAATGAATTAACTTTACCTCAGATGTCGGGGATAGTAATGTAGAAGTCGTGTAGCGACTATATTTAAAAAAAGTCCGAATATTACTCAATATTCCTATTTCGAATAGAATGGAAGCCAGCTCACTGAGTGAGCACGAAGTCACATTTCTCAATAGCGTGGTCCGAACGACCACGTGACTGTAATCCCTTAACACACACGGAACAAATTTACAGGAAAACCTATGTAGCTGGGGTATTCAGACTCCCCAGTAAGCCTTAATATTACCCTTTTACCTTATAAATGAAGGATGCCTCCTTGAGGAGTCAACGACTTCCTGGAAAGGACAGGGCCCGAAATACAACACTAAATGAGAACTTTCTAGTTTCAGTTAACTCAAGTAAAATATATTGCCAAAAAGTGTAGTCAGTTACATATATACAATGCAAATTAAAGCGGCACTGATTCGCAAGATCTGACAGCGGCAGATACTGTACAAAAAGACCAAAAACGGCGCGAAAACTTACAATAGTAATTAAAACTCCGGAGTCGGTAAATTAAGCAGATGACAGAAGGGTACTGCGAACGGGGGGAAGACTGTTGGTAAACTAAATAAAAGTTCCAGCAAATTACTATAACCTATTGCAGTTAAGGGTTCGGAACAAAAGTTGGAAAGTCCCCCGCGATGCGACACACATGCAGCACCTAAGACCCTTCGAATCCGACTGACAGGGGGAAGCGGGAAAAACGCGTCCTCACCGAGAGCTCGCGCCTTCCACGAGGTATCTCAAGTAACTGACCTCATTACATAAGCATGTAAAACATACAGACAATATGGATCCTCAACGTTCGGGATGGTCATCTCTTAGCTTGAGGAGAGTTCAGAGTTCTTTCTTAAGCACTAATTTAAATATAAAACATAATTATATAGTGCCTTGCAGAGCACACGAAAAATTTACGTCTGTTAATTTTTGGGGCACTCTATGACCAGAACAGTCAGGTTTAAAGAAAGACTAATTATGTTTCATGTCACTAATGGGCTGGATTAGACACACAAATGCACTTGGCAATTATATATAACACTTCAAATACCTAAACTTGATACTCTACACCTCATTAAATATGCACATGGTGTGCATTTAGTATGTGATTACTTCGCAATGCCCTATGAGTGAATTTCACTAATATTTTCCAGTGGGCATTCTATTCTCATTATATTTACTACACCATTTAACATCTTGATTCCTATCCTAATTACAAATATCTCTCTAAGGACACCACAGGCACTCCGAAGGATCACTCAGTATCGGGTCATGGCCCATTCCCAAGTGTACGATGCAGACATGCATCAGGATGTANGGCACTCCGAAGGATCACTCAGTATCGGGTCATGGCCCATTCCCAAGTGTACGATGCAGACATGCATCAGGATGTCCGACCTGCGTGTTCCGCAAGCCGCACTGCTGCAGCGCAGCGACTGTGGGCTAATGCCGTGATGACAGTGGCTGTTCCAGACCACGCAGGAGTGGGCAACATCTAGNTGCAGCGCAGCGACTGTGGGCTAATGCCGTGATGACAGTGGCTGTTCCAGACCACGCAGGAGTGGGCAACATCTAGATATTGTATTGATGAAGTTTATCTTAATAGTTACCAACATATGATATAAACGAATTTGTCAACCATTTTAATTAATATTTTGTAAATTTATGACCAAACCTTGCTGCTCAAATACAAACAGTCAATATTATGAACAATTTGAACAAAAATGATAACGTGAATACTTTTTTCTTAACGCCTGTTACACCAGGAAAAATTCAAAAGCACCATAACAAATTTAAAGAAAAGGATAACAAAACCAGGGAGAAACTGCCAAACTCACTACTTATAAAATACAAGCATACAATACGTAAATATCTTTCTGAATTTTTTAACCTTTCCTTTAGCTTGTCAACGGGCCCAACAGGTTGCAAAGTAGCAAGGCTTGTCCCATAATACACTGTCGAATAACATTATTATGGCCACCTGCTAGATGTGCCAACTGCAGCGCTTACCCAATGACATATGGCCCATGACTTGAGTAGGTGAAGCGAATATCTATGGCGACCGACATTCTGGTTGTACACATTGCAATACCTGCTGCCATGGGTAATGTAAGCGATTAAACAAAGTTGCAAAAAGGGATGAAATGTGGCTTTTCAGCCAAGGAGACAGCATTTCGCAAACAGCGTGGGTTGTGAAGTGTTCACATGCCTCTGTGGTAAAGGTGTATCGTGAGTGGACGAATGACACCAATGGGAATAACCATAGTGGAAACTGTGGAGTGCCATGTGCCATTGATATCCGAAGTGAAAATCGATTGCGATGGTGCCTGAAAGCCAACTGCTGGCTGAAGTGGAACAGCTCAACTTCCAAATGAACAAGAGGGCATCCAGACACGTGGGTACTGCAACAGTTTAGCGAATCCTTCTGCAAATAATGCTGCAGAAGAGATGGAGGGTCACTGCACCCATGCCAACACATGTGCATCAACGAAAACGACTGGCATTTACTCGACTGTATGGCGACTCAACTGCTGCTGAATGGTGAGAGGTAGCTTTCTCCGACGAGTCACAGTTTCAGCTGCATTGAACAGACGGACGACAGCATGTCTGGTGACAAACATCGGAGAGCCGACACCCTGCATCCATTGCTAGAAAAACACAAGGTGGTTAGGGCAGTGTTATCGTCTGGGGAATGTTCTAGTGGTATTCTCTAGCTCCCATCATCCGTGTGGAAGGAACTCTTGATCGATTTGGTTATGAATCCATCTTCAGCGATCACGTTTACCCGTACATGATGATTGTCTTTCCTCGGGAGGATGGGTTCTTCCAACACGATAATGCACCTTGCCACACGGCTAGAAGTGTCCACACATGGTTGGAAGAGCACGATAAAAATTTCACAGTTCTTCCCTGGCCACCAAACAGCTCCAATCTAAATCAAATTGAACATCTGTGAGACCGCCTCGATCGTTGTGTTCACCGTCTGTCTCCTCCGCCACGCACCCTTCAATAGTTGTGAGACGACTTGCAGACAGCATGGCTGCAGATGCCCTTGCAGACCTAAGTCACTGTAGCTCATCTAGCCACTGTTTATACTGCGAAGGGCGGTTAATCTGGATACTATCTGGTGGCNAGACCTAAGTCACTGTAGCTCATCTAGCCACTGTTTATACTGCGAAGGGCGGTTAATCTGGATACTATCTGGTGGCCATAATAATGTGATTCAAAATGTGTATAAGAAAGGTGAGAGAACAATTGTTAAAAATTATAGACCAATTTCAATATTACCTGTAGTTGCTAAAATATTAGAGAATATACGAAGATTAGACTAGTTGCTTTCCTGGATAAATACAATATNATATTACCTGTAGTTGCTAAAATATTAGAGAATATACGAAGATTAGACTAGTTGCTTTCCTGGATAAATACAATATACTATACGAATATCAATATGGTTTTAGATAAAACTCCACGACTCAACTGAAGCTGCAGCAATTGATATTATTCTGAAAATTGAGGGAGCCCAAAAAAAAANAGACCTAAGTCACTGTAGCTCATCTAGCCACTGTTTATACTGCGAAGGGCGGTTAATCTGGATACTATCTGGTGGTCATAATAATGTGATTCAAAATGTGTATAAGAAAGGTGAGAGAACAATTGTTAAAAATTATAGACCAATTTCGATATTACCTGTAGTTGCTAAAATATTAGAGAATATACGAAGATTAGACTAGTTGCTTTCCTGGATAAATACAATATACTATACGAATATCAATATGGTTTTAGATAAAACTCCACGACTCAACTGAAGCTGCAGCAATTGATATTATTCTGAAAATTGAGGGAGCCCAAAAAAAATGCAACAGACTTATTTCTGGACATAAAAAAGGCTTTTGATACTGTTAATCTCAATATATTAATTGGAANAAAAAAAATGCAACAGACTTATTTCTGGACATAAAAAAGGCTTTTGATACTGTTAATCTCAATATATTAATTGGAAAACTATAAAATGTAGGTATTAGAGATAACATCTCAACTTGTTTAAGAATTACCTCAGAGTCAGATGGCATTACAATACTATATTAAATAATGAGAGTGAATAAATAATATGACACGTGGAGTACCATAAGGGTCTGTTTTATTTCCCCTGATGTTTGATATTTATGTTAAAGATATTTCATGTCTTCCACTTAGAGTAAATATTGTTGTTTTTGCTGATGATGCAATAGATAATGATTAATATATTCTACATAGGTAATGGTTTAACCACCGTTATGTCTGAAATTAATACAGACAAATTTTCTAGAATACTGGTTTGCATCTAACAAACTTTCATAATGTAGAAAAAACTAACTATATTGTATTCCTTAAATCACTATATAAAATGTGAAACAAGTATTGATCTCAGGTTGAACTAAATGTTAATCAAACATGTTGATACTATCAAAATTATAGATTTATTAATGGATCAGAATTTACACTGGGATTGACAAAAATGATATGTAACAAGGTGTCATCTGTGGTGGGAATACTTAATAGATTAAGTAACATACTTACACCTGAGATGAAAAGATCTAGGTATTATACCATGATTAACACACATATAACATACTTGACAATGATATGGGGGAATACTTTTAAAAAACATTTTGAAACACTTAATTTGTTCTGCAAAATATAGTAGTTAGAGCACTATACAATTTTCATCCCTTAGCAACTACAAAACTAATATACTTTTCTTCGTGTATTCTCCCTCTAAGTGTCATAATTCTGCATCAATCAGGTTGTTATGTTTGTAAGGTTAAACAAGCATACACACAGCAATATCATTTAATTGATTCCAGATTAAAACCTTCGCAAATATAACACAAGACCAAATAAAAATATTAATAAAAAAACAAAAAGGGACTTTACAATATGGGACTGGTGGAATTGAATGTATGCTTATCAAGAACTATAATTTTTTGCCATCAAGGTTAAGGAATAATGTGACCAAACAATCTTTCCTAAAAAATATTAAAAGGTATTACCATAAGAAAGTTCTAGAGACATAACGCAGGACAGTCTCCTGCTATCGAGACGGTTTGCCACGACGAACGTCTACGATATTAACCAGCACCAATGTGCTCTAAGTGCAAAGAGCAAAGCCCCGTGCAGTAAAATAGGAGAGCAGGAGAGTGCAGAGTAGTGCCGCACAGCTTCATTCCCCTGCTCGGGCAGAACAAGCAGATAAATGTTCGTTATGACGGACTCGGCACTCATTACTTATAGGGCAGTTTAAGATCAAATAATTAAAAGCAAAGAAAGACACACCGGGCGTGTGGATCCTCATAGACAACCCAATAAGTGTTTCAATGCTTTATTAAGTATAAATGAATATTAAACTGTTTTTCACCTCTTTGTTTCACCCTCATTTAATGCCATACACATTTAAATTGTATTTGTTCAAGTGCAGTGTGATATAAAGTATTAATTTATTCATTTTTTATGCAAAGGTTCATGTCAATTTAGGTGTACAAGTGTAAAAGTCGCCATAGTCCACGTCTCACGAACTCGCCGTATTCAGTCTCCGTCGAGTGTCTCAGCGGGTCGCCACGGACGCGTCGCGCTCTGGGTTCTTTCACATTTTCGCACCAATAATCATTAGCTGCAATAGTCTGATGTAACTTACTGGAACCTGTTCATTTCTCCACCCGCAGATGCCGCCTTTTCTTTCCCAGGAATAACATCGCCCAGGGAAGCTTAAAACACCAGTAATTCATTATTGTGCATATACCTGTGTACTTTCGCAGTTTTTCCTATTTGGCGGACCATAGGCCATAACCCGTATAAAGTTTTCACCAAGAGCGATGTAAAGTTTTGTGCAAGAGTAATTACAACAAATTGATAAAGTGATACCTGTGTAAATAAGTCTGATGATAAATTTAGTAAACTGGAATTTAGTANGTAAAGTTTTGTGCAAGAGTAATTACAACAAATTGATAAAGTGATACCTGTGTAAATAAGTCTGATGATAAATTTAACCCAAACAACTACAGGCCTATATCAATCGTGCCGACAGTGTCAAGAAGACTGGAAAATTTAGTAAGGATACAACTTTTAGAATACCTAAACAAATGTTCTTTTTTGAATCATTTCAATATGGTTTCATAGAACAATCCAGTGTCCAATCACGGTAGTTGGCATAGTAATGGAGTTCCAAAACACATTGGACAAACATATATAACATAATAACACTAAGGTTATTTGTCGATCTAAAAAAAAGTGTTCGATACCGTTAACCATGAATTATTACTAGACAAGTTAGAACTAGTAGGGATTAGAGGTATAATGCAGAAATGGATTAGGGTCCATTTCACAGAGTACAATATGTACAAATTGGGGACAAGGAAAGAAATATAATAATAATAATTAATGGTGTTCCTCAGGGATCAGTAGGTACTAGGGCCAATTCATTGTTATCAATTACATCAATGCCATTGGTAAATGCAATCTAAAGGGCAAAATTTCGCTCTTTCAAGATGATACCAGTTCGTTTTACATTGGAGTTAATGCTAATGAGTAAGTTGAACATATGCAGGATGATTTCCAGACCCTCGGACAAGGTTTCCATAAAACTAAACTTTCAATAAATGGAAATAAAAGTAATTATATGTTAATTTGCTAAGCATCCGAAAAGATTAGTAATGATAGAATTCTTACTATCTATAACATTGCCATTAACAGGTTAAATAATACCAAATTCCTTCGAATGCATATTAACTCTACGGTAATCTAAACTAGGAAAAGCATGTTAGAAGAAAACAGAGCAAAACCATACCAGCAATTAGAATTTTGTCACGCTTCCGAAAAAAAATACCTCACCAGTATATGCGGGATGTATACAGTGCATTAATTCACTCTCCATTAAACTTTATGAATATAATCTGGTGTAACAGCAAGAAAGACTGTATTCACGAGTTGGAAGTGCTGCAAAATAGAGCTGTGAGATTTCTATATGGATACCTTATATCAACACCAGTAAATAATATCTACCTTGACTCGAGAATCTTTACCCTTAAATCTATGGCCAAAACCACAGCAAGACCGTCGGGTTGATGCCAGTTAGAGATAGTTTAAATTGTAATGAGAGCTAAAATGGTCAGTTTAACCGATGTTAGACGAGGGTGCTATGAAACACTGATTAAATAATGTAGTTGTGCATGTGGCTGATTACGCTGGAGCTTGTAAAACAGTAAGTTGTGGTCGTAGCTTTTCATTTGTAGGTCATTTTAGTGTTTTTAAATAATTGCATGGCATAATATTGTATTGTCTTGGGCTTTGCAGTGAAATTTTTTTTTTCTAGATTCTGGTTTTGGACACCTGGCTAAATTGTAGTTTCGGACTAACTAATTTTTCTTACTTCTATGTATAGTTCCAGTTGCTTTCACATGTTGTGTATTATTTTTAGTCTGCTGGCCAGTGATTTACTTAAAGTTTAATTGTCACTCAGGGGTGCTTCCACGACTTACGCATTGGGTCTTGGTTGATTCTCTATTTTAACGTAATACATAATTTCAGATATCAACTTGTTTTTTTACGTAAACGAAACTTTACTGGTCCTAAAACATTGCACTTCTTTAAAAAAAATTGCTCCACTAAATACTTTGGATTTATGAAGTCATCAATGTAACTACTTGTATTTTCGTTATTATATTAATTTGATAGTTTTTCAATAAAATATTTATTGTTTATTGTGAAGTAACTTAATACTTTTGAAGAAGCAATTGCGCAGCAATGTAATCTTTTGTATGAGTGTTTGAAGTATTTCTAGTCAGCAGAGTTACACTTTGATATATCTGAAATGTTTTACATTACTTGGCACGTTTTCCAGTTAAACATTTATTATACTTTTGAGCTACACAGTACTTTTGAGAGAGAGCAACTTAAACTTTTTGTATCAGTATTTTAATCTACATTTTTGCATTGTGAGCCTTTGACGTTTAGAATTTCATATGTCATATTTTTTTGTAAATGTTCAATGCAAATGATTATTCCTAAGGTGCAGCTAACTTGTATTATTTTTAAATTACAAAGTTTAAAAGTGATTTTTTTTTTTTGTTTTATTTGTGCTATGGCACAAGTCAACAAAATTCAAACATTCAGTTAAAAAACAAAATAACTTTGCGTACCAGTTTACTGTGCATGGGCCAAGGTATCCCTACTCTTATGTGTACTTTGTGCATACATTATTACCATTCAATATGCCCACATGCGACCGAACTAGCGGGCGTACAACGCTGAATCTTTCAGATCTCACAGTGTCACAGCAATAAAAATAAAATTGAACACTTCGACAGTGTGCATAGATTTATTACCTCGTCCAGATTGTCAACCAACTCAATGTCGCTGCCCAGTGTGTCCAGGGGACGAAACTAGTGACATGTTACAATGCAGGGTGTGTACAGTGCATGTACACGGACAATGTTTGCAGTCTGACGAGAGACTGACAGTACAAGACGGAAGTACACGTGTCGGCAATGTACAGTAGGTGCCGACACCGTGCCGCAAACTACCTATGCTATCAGCATGCATGTGACAAATGTAAACAATGTAACGCCACTCGCTCATTCCACACCCCACCTACTGACCTTGACTGCAGCACCTCTCCCTCTCCTATCACCTTCCTCTTACATACTGCACTTGCCACATACTTTACCATGTTTGCCTTCCCCCAACAGATGTTTCCAGTGCAATCAACTCACGCATCACTATTTCCGCAACAAAACCCGGTGACACAATTTCCCACACCCTACTTCGTTCCACCAGCTACGAGCATGTGGTTTCAAAGTAGCGGAAGGCAACATAAAACCATAGACCTATCCCAATCTTTGCGCCTGAACCAACCAGTGGTACCATGCCATTGCGGTTCTAGTCGTTACACACCTTTGCGGAAGCGCCTACAGAGGACAAATCTGTGTTCTTGAGTGATTGTATAGCACACCTGAAATGCTAGTTGTTATGCGTGGAGGAGTGGCATAGCTGCATTGGAGCACAACTCTCCGGAGAGGTACGTTCCTGGTGCCAATCTATCAATCACTACGGTCTACAGTGGGAGGAGTTCCTCCATGCTTCCCAGTACCGATTTGAAGAAGCATTCCCATCTCATCAAGAACAAAGCAAACTAATGTTAGAAGAGCAACAGCAAGCAGAGAAACTAATGATGTTTATCACCATAAAAATATATCTCGTAAGAAGTTTCTAACCGCTCCTGCCAGAGCATGAAGTGCTTGAAGTGGTGACGGAAATAGTGCGTCCAGATTATCGTGCCACGTTGGTACCACTGCTTAAAAGCAACCTTGATGAACTCGTACGCGCCACAATAATCTTGGAGCAAAGCCTATGTCAGCTGCGCCACGAACGGAAAACGAGTGCTGCATTATTGCGCCACGAGCAACGTCAGGATTGTGTGTAGGGACAGGATGCAGTGCAAAATGTTATTAAGACACTCTCTTTCAGTCAACGACAGGACAAAAATTATAGAGCAGAAAGGAAAACAGATATATTTACTGGTGCAAGTGACAACAAAAGCAATAGTGTGAGAAACAGTGTGCGAAACAAAACCTTCAAGTTAGACAGAAGCGAACCATCGCCAACTCAGTGATAGTATTGTGATGGTCAAGAATAAATTGGTACAGTGCATGCCCTAGTAACCCCCGCCACAATCAAACAATCACGCAAGCAGTAATCCGGAAAACGGGAAGCAGGGGATAAAGGAGCCAAACGTTCCCGACATCCAAGTCCCGAACAACATTACCGACATGACACTGTAACAAGCACTAACACTAATTAACTAGATAAGTAGCAGTCATTCACAGTTCGTTCACACTTTAGTGTTAATTAATTGCCATCGTTGCTACACATTAATAGACACTGCTGCCTCACATAACTTCATACAGCATAGTTTCATACATCCTACTGATATCACTCCAGCCGCTCATGTTATTGGTTTGGCTACAAACCAGCACACATCAACAGAAATTTAGATGAGGTCAAATAAAAAAATATTTTTAAAGGAAACTAAAGCCATCTAACCTTTTCAGAAGAATATAGTGGCGCTTATGACGTTTCGATGATGTAATAGCTGGCCAACTTTGTTTGACCATACTTATAGGAAGCAGTTTGACGGGAAAATGTGACAGGGTGATGGGGGCTTAAACCTTGCTTACTTTGTCGTTCATGGGTTCCCTGGGTTGTTACATCAGGGAAACGAATATCTGAATTCATAGCTTTTCATTGTGTTGATGTTTTTGACGAAGAGTGTTATGTTAGGAATATAACTGCGAACTGCTTTCATTTGAAGCTAAAAAAAATTATCGGTGTCGCATAATACATGGCAGTTACGACTTTATCTCTTCATTATTTTCTCAATCAGTTATTTTCATCCCTGAGGTTAGGGGGGTGAAAGATATGGCATATTATAATTACTGCACAGGGCTACACTAAGTGCGCACAGGCCGAATGCCACGTGTTCCAATTTTGAGAAACCACAGTGAGTGCATTCGATTTTTCATATTCGAATTGAGAGTTGCACTGAAAAAGTGCGCACTGAGGGCAGTTTATCCTGCACTATCTCTGGAGCCATTGCGGCTGTTCCAGAGCAATATGGCGCGACCTGTGATTATGAAACCAATAAGAAAATTATTTCAATATTGGAAATTTTACAATATCTAACATTTCGGCAGCTGAATAATGTGTTATATTAATATGGAACACATTTTTATTTGGTATATTTATGGTGTCTTTTGTCGTTTTCACGACGATGAGTTTAATTTCACCCAGTGATTTGTGTATACATTTGCCAACAAGTTAATAAAGAAGAATTTGGTGAAACATTATAAACAGATATTCGTAAATCTAAATTTAAATATTTTCATTTCAAGCATTTTCTGCAGAAATTTATATGCTTTGGCAAATGTTTTTCTCTTTAATCGTAGCATTTTTAGTTGATGGTGTATAAATAATACAGACTTGTTTCTGGCATTCACTTGACACATGCCCTTTTTCAGTTTTTAGTGTGCTCCAAGTGTGCACCCAGTGCATCTATTGGAAATTTGCTATTCGTTCCCCGAAGTTTGTTGGACGTAGGTCGTTTAGAAGGTACAGAAATAGAGCGTCATAAGCTGCCTTGACTGCCGGAATTTATACATTATTGGAAAAAAGAAACAACATAGGAATATGTAATTTAAATTGAAGTTATATTTTTACGCAAAAAATGGTTTCCAATTTTTTAACGATGTATGTTAAAAGCAAAAACATAATTTCTGTGTTGCCATTGGCATTCGTTTTTGTCCTATACTGCATTCGTGTTTCGGGGAAACTGCATTAATATCTGTAACGCGTGTTCAGTGTATTTTGTTTGTAAAATTTTCACTGGTGAGCTGCACAGTAATGTTACAGACTTCGTATATACTATATTATAACTGCAAAATGCTTTTTCTTTGTAACTTAGTTGCACTCTATACGACAGCAACGAATTTTTGGTTGGTAGTTTAGTTGGCCTACTTGTTTTTTGGTTATCAATTGTTTGCCTAGGCATATAGGTCTTTCTCTTGTCTTAGATTTATAATCAGGTTTTTTGTTGTGTATGTTTTTGTTTTCGCAATTTAGATTTTTGCTGGCTGTACGGGTTAAAAATCAAGGCCATGTATCTTTGCATGATTTTAGGTGATTATTGTTATTGTTTGTATTGTCAAGAGAAAATAGAAGTGAAGTGCGCTGAAAGAATTTAATGTGTACCATTGGCATCAAAAATTTTATACCGCATGTTTGAAAGCGTGTTGGTACTCTGATATAATTGGATCTTGTGGTAATAGGAGAAACCACGGTAAATATTCAGTTTTGCGGCTTTTCTGTAACCCCCCCCCCCCTAAAGTGGATTATTTGCACTCTACTAATTACGCAGAACACGAATATACTAGAGTCATTAACGTATGATATAAGTTCGTAATATGTGCCCACCTAACAGAACCTAACCCCACGATGAGTGAATCACTATTTTACATTTTTAAACTCGCCTAGGATTGTAGGATTTTAAACTAACCTAGAATTATAGGGATTTAATCTAGCCTAGGATTGTAGGATTTTAAACTAACGTAGGATTATAGGATTTTAATCTAACCTAGGGTTGTAGGGTGTTAATCTAACCTAGGATTATAGGGTGTTAACCTAGTATAGTAAGGTTTTAAACTAACCTACGAATCTAGGATGTTAGGGATTTATAGTAACTGTAAAACACACCAAAAGAATATGACCTAGGTAGGCGGCGCGTACAATTCCTCTGTCCTCAGCCAATTCAACTGTTGTACACCTTACCTCACTCAACGAAACTAGTAACATCGGCCACATAGGCGAATATTACGCACAGAAGCACTCGTTATTGCACTCTCAGTTTTTAAATTGGTCTGATTCGGACGTCACAACTCGCACCTGCAACAACACAACCGCACTGTTTCACATCTGAACGGCAACTGAAATTCGATGACGATGACGTATAAAAGACCGTTACAATGACGTCAAGGAGGTGGCGGAACATGCCGAAAATTATGACGCCGAAGTAAACAAAGCGGTGGGCTGCTTGTACTTTTAACTATTTTATTTGATACGTTATACTTATTTTAACATTACGTCCTCCTAAATATGAACAAGGTAAGCTGTGCAGAACCCATTAATGCTACTGTTGTTGGTCTAGGACGTTTCCTTCAGAAAAGCCGCTAAACTGGATAATTACCGAGATCACAAATTTTTCTAGTCTATTTAATAGCAAGATGATATTATTGGTTTACTATCTTGTTGCCAATTTTATTTATATATCCATGCGTACACCTAATTAATTATAGTATTTTTCATCTTTCGCTGCAAAGTATAGGGATACCCTCCACTCCACCGCTTTTTTTAATATACCTAAACAAACACTGCCAGTCCTAGCCTTTTCTTTCCCCCATAATGTCTTCCAAGTATTCATTCCTTGCCTGTGCAATATTTCTTTCCAATTCCCTTCCCATCTCCTTCATCAATTTCTTAACACACTCCATCACAATGTTACTCCACTTAGTATTCATTCGGCTACACTTTCTCTTCGTTCTTTTGTTCTCCTGTCCATAATATGGTGAATCACTCTAAGTCCTTAAGTCTTTTCTTTGGTTAAAAATCCTTCAGCATTACCTCCATAATGCTTCTGAATTCTCCCCACAATGCTACACCTTTCTCCGTAGCCCACTGCTCAAACCTATTCCTCAGGAAGTTGTTTGCTCCCATGTTTCCTTGTTGATACTCTCTCACCACTCAATTTTTCTCTTTTTTTAATTTTCGCAATAGTGTGATGATAAAATTGGTTTTCTTTCTTGTTGCCAACATATATGTATTAGGGTAAATCGTTTTTTTTTTTTTTTCGGAATTTCTGATTGGGCCATTTGCGAAAAGATGCTCTATACCAACACAATGAAAACTGTTATAACAAATATGCCGAATTGTTTTGTTTTATACCGCCCCAAGAACTGGAAAGATCGTTAAAAAACACTAAAACTAGTGTACGATTAAGGGTCGTTTTACTTAATTTAAAGACCAAAATTATATTTTTATTTAACTTTTTATTACATATAGAAGATGTTACAATAACAATAAAGTTCAAAAACACAGTATTTTACACAAAATATAACAACGAGATGGAGATTTATTTTTAAAAAACGTAATATTACAAAATTTTGTAATCTCTTTTTGTATTAAAAACGGGCATTATTTGTCGAAATTCTAGCCTTTTTTTAATGAACCCTTCTCGTCTTAAAGGGCCACAGATAGCGGCTGAAGCTTCTGTAACGATTTTGACGCATCTTTCAGTCGCTTGCGTGGGGCAAGGAAACTTTTTGATTCTGGACAAAATTATTTCGTCAATGAGCCTTGGATTTTCAATGCACTGTGAAATTAATTCATCGCTTATAAATTTTGTAAGAGGAGGCTCAATTAGGATAATCTCATTCCAATTGACGAGGTCTGGATAATTTTCGGATTGAAAATCAAATTTAGGCAGCGCGAACTTTCGGATGTTTGAAAGTGTGGCTCGTCGTGCTTTCAATAATCTTCGTAAGGCTAGAACTCGTAATGTCTCACTTTCATCGGCCAACATGGCTATTAAAATATTCTCTGTATGACAGGATCAACTATAGCTTTTAAATCTTCTGTCAAATACCTGGAAAGCTGAATAGTCTTGTGTAAGTGCCTGGCGCCATAAATGTAAAGTGGTTGTGTTTTGATGGAAAACCACATCGGGGCATATACTTTTATTATAAAATTTGTTAAAATTAACAAATTAGTAGTCGGCTCAGAGGAAGATACATACAAACGAAGGATTCTGTTAGCAGTTGTGAGCCACCGGGAATGTACAATTTTGCCAGGATTTTTCTTTGATAAGCTTTCGGAACACGATCCAGAGTTTATAGCTTGACACATTTTGTATAAGTACAGTTGGTCAGTACTCAAATCCTTACTGTTTGTTACGAAAGGTAGAGTGTACTGGATGGTTTGAAACGGAACCACCGGAAGCTCCTCGCAAACCTTGAAAGCTTTTCCGATAGGTCGTGTAAAACTTCTAGGATCAGTAGTAGAGCCATCAAGTTTCTCGAACAAGTGTCAAAACTGCAGTTCATTGGCGTGTAACTGGCACATGCATCACTGTAGCGGTTTTCCAATTTCTATTTCAAGTTTTGGAATAATACCCCCTTGGCTACCTGTATTAACAACAGTTCCATCACACCCGATCACAGTAAGCTTATTGCATTCAATGTTTTTCCTGTCTAAGAACTCCTTTATTTTTTTACTTACTATTGCTGCTTTTCCGGTGTTTAATGAAAGATAGCCAATATATAGTGACTCTGGTTCTATAACTAAGCTTATATGCTCTTCCATAATTATCCTTCTCCTGGAATCTCTCATACTAAGCGTTTTATCTTTACGGCCATCAAAGTATAATCCAAAATTTTGATCTTCCGAATTAAGTGGTACATCGGTCAAACTGGTCCTCTGCTTCTCACGGGCTCTTCTAATTTTATTTTGGTCCACAACGTCGGGCAAATTTGCCTCCGAAATAACTCCCACACTTTGGAGTGTTGCCGAAACAATGGCAGCTCCAGCTCTGTCAGAAACGCCAAATCTATCAAAAGTTATGGCTATTGCACTAAGGTCATTAATTTTTTTATGTCTGGGGTTGTTGCATTTGTTGTTGTGGTGCCTGCGGTGTTGTCGTTTGGGGTCGAAGTGTCTGGGGTTGTGCGTCGTTGGTTAATGGCATAGGCTGTTTTGAGGATGAAGAACTGGTAATTGTTTCTTTATATTCCTCAAATCTACGTTTGCAACTAATACTTCTCTGATTTTTACTGGTCGTTTTAAAATCAGTATTACCTATTGCCATCTTTCTTTCTTTCCTTTGATCCACCAAAAACTCTCTTTCCTTGACCGGTACTTTGAGATGTTTTTCACAATGACACAAATCAAAACACTTGCATTTGAATGCTGAAATGTCAAAAAAACACTTTGAATCATTCACATATCGCTCAATTAGATCCTTATAACTTTTCACTTCTTTCCTTGAACTATATGGCTTTAACAAATTACTATACTTATCGTGATATGCCTTTATTTTCTTCATGGCAACGTGATTCCCTATAGTTGGTATTGATGCAAGCTGCCACCTTTCAATCGCTTTTTCTAAGACTTCTGCACACGTTTTACTCACTAAATCTTTATATTGATTTGATTTATTGCGACTAATCCATAAATAATATAACATAATGGCCTCGTATGTTGGTAAGATATTAAGAGGTAAATCACGTGCATGACCGAATATGGGACGTGTAACATATCTCCATAACACTGCCATCACAAACACCAAGGAATTTCAACAAACTTATTACAAAAAATTGACAAGCGTCCGATCAAAACAATAGTTCAATGAGTACTATTTGAGGTTATGTACGAATGGGATTAACGGGGTTGCAGGGGCTCCCCAATGCAAGACATTGCAAAGAAAGCGTGTAATAGGTCAAATTAGATTCTTTCTTATGCGATTTCAAATACTTTTGTTTGGTTTAAGTCTGAAATTGTGTCTGGGAACAGGAGATTAAAAATCACGGAATTTCAAGTTTTTGTAAAAAATCAGATGGCTTGGGGCAGTATTATTTATTAATATTTTGACGAAATATTTTGTATGTAAAACGTGTTGCAAATGGAACATCTTTCCCGCACTGGCCCATTATGGAAAAGAAAAAAAAAAATTTTCATACATACAACGATCCACCCTAATATGTATGCTGCCCATGCATACACTGTTCATGAATTATAGTCTTCATGCACATTTTATCAGTTAAGTTACTTGCAGGTTCTTAGTGCATTTCACATGTAATTAATTAAGTTTACTAGCTTAACTCATGTTACAACAATTAAGACACATTCAGTGTGTGTCTTGTGTTTGATTCGATTTGTAATAAAATTCAGAACAGTGGCTGCCGGCAGATGAAACAAGCCCAGTGCTATGGCTGTAGACAGCTTCAACCCCTCCATCCTCAACATATTTTTTTCCCATTATGTGGGTAAGTAANAAATATAAGATTGAGTGGGCTAAAATGTGGCCACCAACATATATTTTGTGAAAAAATTTTATACATACAGCTGGCTTCTTAGTAAAACTGCACTTGTCAACCCCAAATTAATAAATTAATTTCATTAACTTTACGGTATATCTGAATGTTTTACCTTTACAAAAACCTTATAACTTGCAACACATTTTCACCCACAACATGTTTTAATATTTTGTCCTTAATTTCGTTGGAATAAGAGATAAAATTAGCAGTGTAGTTGTAGTGATAACTCCGATGTCACTCTAAAGACTAACTGGTGTATGAGAAGCTGGAAAACATTTTTGGAACAGTATGGTTATGTCAGCACCTATTAGAGCAATTTTCATACTCTGCCACCAAATTCAAAACTCGTTTACACATTGAAGATATAGTGGAACTGAAAATTATCAGAACTCATGCCACACTGTTTTTCTTCCAAAGATGTAAGAGTATGCAGGATAATAGTTCATTAATTGATATGCAATGGAAATGAGTGAATTTTAAATGCAAACCATAATATGAGCATTATTTTTAACTAACATTACAAAGAGCTCTGGATAAATATGCTTTTTTGTAACCTTCACAATATTCTTTGACCTTTGCTCAAAACACGTAGCAGCAGTAATCAATGAATAATGAATTTGCTGGTAGTTATGTAATTATTTAGATTTAATTATAATCTGTAACCTTTATGGTTGATTTGAGAGATTTGGGCCACTCTTTAACGACGAGGTCTTGAGATCTGATGAGGGTGAAATGTGGTGAGAATGGAGCAGCACCATAATGCAAGGGTGGAGGAAACGGGAGAACCCCGAGAAAACCAGCCAACCAGCAGCATTATTCCCACTTGTAGAAATCAGGGAGTGAACTGGCCAGGAATTGAACGTGGTCCACAATCGTGGGAGGCGAGCAGTGTAACCACTCAGCCACCACAGCCCCTGTATCTTTTAGGGGTATTAACTGTATACTACTTACTATTATTCTATGAGTAAACCTAGTGGTTTAACATTTTATAAATGCTGTTTTCCATTAAATGTGTTTTTGACAAAGTTCAGTAGCCATATAACTTAAGAGTAAATAATATAAAACTGCAAGCACTGTACCAATAATTAAATACTGTACAGGTGCGCCACTAATTAGACATTAGTTTCATTCCAGAACATAAAGCTACAGTTTGGGTTTGATATTTCTCAACCTAAGTGTGGTAGCAACATCAATGCATGGAGTTGTACAAAAAATTAAGAAATGTTTTTTTTTTTTANATTTCTCAACCTAAGTGTGGTAGCAACATCAATGCATGGAGTTGTACAAAAAATTAAGAAATGTTTTTTTTTTTTTATATATAACAGAGATGGAAACTTTTAAGACTTACATAAATTCACGGTTGCAGGTGTTACAAACAAAAAATATCTAATGAATGCTGTAGTCTACACTTCACTTGTTTAGTTATCATAACCAATGAACTGTGGGTTTCATGTTCGGCTATAGCCATATGAAACATCGAAACGTAGACTAGGAGCACACTGCATGGATTACGAATCATTTACAGACACACACATTCCTTGGGAACTGAGCCTCGTCAGTGTACAGTCTAGGGAGATAAGAATTGCCATTTGTTTACATTTCATGTTGACACTTTTATTGGTAAAGATTATTTTATTTCAATGTTTACATCTATCAGTTTGATATTTTTCTTGTTTGTTTACATTTCAGAATGATAGTTTAATATGTATAATGATTTACTTTTAATTATATGTCTCAATTTCCTGAATTTTAATTAACTGAATGTTTTAATNAGTTTAATATGTATAATGATTTACTTTTAATTATATGTCTCAATTTCCTGAATTTTAATTAACTGAATGTTTTAATGTCACAGATTTATATAATTACTGTTTCTGAATTTGTGTGATTTATCATTATCAAGCCATAACACTGTATACTGATAAGCCTAATTCCTAATAGGTCACATATGTTAATTTTTATACATAAGATTTTCTTACCAGGAAGCTTTTTATTCCTTGGTTTTGTTAAACATGATAGGATTACACTTTTGTAAGTCCAGGGAGTCTCTCTCTAGACTTGGTAGCAGTCAGGTCATGTAGAACAAGCTCCTTCAAATTTAGTTTAAAAATTTTTTTAGACAGCCATTCATAATACAGGGGACGACGGAGAAGAGCCATGCAGTAAATGTGCGCAGGCAAAGGAAGAGGCAAAAAAAGCCAGTTTATTTTATTAGTGGATTTTCAAATCACCAGGAAGATGTCAGAGGAGACACTTGAGACTCCAGTGCTGCAGAGTCTCCTGGAGAGTTAAGACTACTGAATAATATGATCCAGAAATCCACTTAATTTATAAATGTTGAGATCATCTCATTAATTGCTTAAATGTGGAGATATAAATAAAATTTACCCTTTGTTTACATTTCACACTGACATTTATATTGGAAAATATTATGATTTCACTTCAATGTTTACATCTGCCAGTTTAATATTTTCTGTTTATTTACATTTTAATTGATGTTAGAGAGTTTATCACAGTTTTAATTTAATTATCTAACATAAATTTTCCTGAATTTTAAATAATTTAATGTTTTAACGTTACAGATTTATGTAATTACTGGATTTTATTTTGTGTTTTTTCTCCTTGTCAAACCAGATTAGAGTATCACTAATGTTAACTTTTGTAGATAAAATTTGCTTATCAGGAAATTATTTATTCTTTGATTTTGTTAAACTGGAAAGGGTTGCCTTACCAAACCCAGGGTGTGTGTGTGTCTCTCTCTCTCTCTCCTCTCCTCTCTTCTCTCTCTCTCTCCTCTCTCTCTCTACTCTCTCTCCTCTCTCTCTGTGGACATGACAGCTGTCAGTTCATTAAATTTTGCATTTAAAACCATTTATTTATGTTTGAGTTGAATGTTTATTTATTTTGAACGTAATCTGAAAGCCCCTACCTTTAGGAATAGTTAGAATTGTAATTCAGGACATCACCTCAAAATTCTTATTTATTTACTTGTTTGTCTACATTTCACATATTTTGACAGTTCTATTTCTTTTNAGGACATCACCTCAAAATTCTTATTTATTTACTTGTTTGTCTACATTTCACATATTTTGACAGTTCTATTTCTTTTATTTCTTTTTTTTCCATATGAACTGAGCTAAATTATCTTTGGAATTGTTAATTATTTTGTCACTTTTTTCTCTTTNTATTTCTTTTTTTTCCATATGAACTGAGCTAAATTATCTTTGGAATTGTTAATTATTTTGTCACTTTTTTCTCTTTACATTTTACCTGACTAAATCAAGCATGTTTTGCCATGGAGGAATGTATTTAATTACAGGTCTGATAAGTGCCACGTCTCAGGAAGTGACTAATATCTTGGAATTTCTCGTTTTTAATTAGCGTCACCGTGTGAACCCTTATGGTTGACACACTATCCCTATACGCAATGAAAAGTGGTACATCATAACTTTTGCACATACCGCCCACCATAATATTAGGAAAGGTGTTTGAGAGGCGCCTAGTTGTATTAATTATGTGGGGTATGATAAAGAAGAGACCCTAAATGCATTGCACGTAGATTTTAAAGTGCTACAAACTACGTGAGCTGTCATCTCCACCAGTGGTGAATAAGTATGACCTACTTCGGGTATAGTACTGCAATTTTAAAGAACTCTTACGTATGTGTGCTGCAATAATTTTGAATAGTTTTGATTATGATATCAACTTGAATTTCAAGAGTGATTTTTGGATTTATATATTATTTTCTGAAATTAAATGAAGCGCGTAACTATTTGGTCAAAATTAACCAGAAGCCAACAGATAAGATTCCTTGCTCTATAGCTGTGGAAAACTCTGAACATTGTAACGGCACAATATATTAATTAACTGGATACTTGGTTAAATTTCTTTTGTTTTGCAGGGCTTCATAATATTTATCAGGATTTGAAATTAAAGCCGTTGTAGTTCTTGTTTATCTGGTATATGTTTGCCGATGATGCAGTTTGGATGGCTACAGAGTTCGGCTGGCATGGGAAAGGGATGCCGGCCCACGCCATGCCCTTATTTGGGGCGAGGAGTGGGGATAGACACGCAGCGACAAATACTCAGTGTGCCTATCGCCGGCTAGCAGTAGACATTTGTTCACTTTAACAGGTCACAGAGATAGTTACTACACCACCAAACAACAAATAAAAAAATTTCAAAAAATAGGTGACACTAATAAACAAAAAATTACGGTCACAGAAAATATAATGTTTTTTAGTGCATAAATATCCAACCATGATGCGAAACCACAAACACGATGTGCAATAAATTGCAAAATCGTAAATACGACTCAAAAATACCGGAAATAATCCGGTCCTGAAGACCAAAAATGTTATTGTCACGAAGACAAAATGGACTGTAAACTCGAATTACTTCGGATGCAAAATCAAAACATTGATTGGAAGTAAGGCTGCTCGATTGACACTACTCACCACCATGAGGGTGAGAGGGGGGAGGTTTTTAGTGGGTAAAAGCCCCACACTACCGTCCATCTTTCTTCATTTTTCCACAGTGTCTTTTGAAGATTTTTTACCTCTCTCAAGCCATGATGCTTTACGAATAACTAACTGCCTCCTCTCGGCGGCCCAGGGTTGCCAATTCTGTGATCCAGCGCTGGATGCAGTTCTGCCAACTGCAAAAACCACGAAAGGTGGCAGCACTGGAAATTCAAATATTGAATGTGTCCAGCACGTGGGAGGAAGTTAGTAGACACATCAAATTTGTCCAGACAGTCACTAACACACGAAAATAGAGTATTCACATATTTACAGCTCCAAACATATGATATTAGGCTTATGCCTTGTGAATCTAGACCATTGACTGGAATTATACTGTAGAATCATGATACAAAGTACACAAGCAAACTTGTAATGTTACTTATACTTAATATTGAAAAATACTTTTAAATGAAAATGTATTTAATGATAATTTAATTACATCTACCAGGGATTTGAAAGATGTACTTTAAAGGAAAAGTACTTTAAAGAAGTACTGAGATGGTCCTGTACTGTAAATTTATTTTAAAACTAAGATAAAAGATGTGGCTTCACTCATTTGCTTTCTAATGGATGTAAGGTTATGACTGACATCCTATGCCTCATTTTAATGCATAGTATCTGTGATCAAAGTGTGGTATATTGCTTGAAAAATTAGGTTATAAGATTTGTTCATACAGTGTATTGTATGATATGTTTTCAGCATAAAGAAAAGATGCCTGCAGAGTTCCCAGTTGGCCCTCCTCGCCTAGTAGATTTTTCTTGTCAAGTGTGTTCCAAATCATCTGTATCAGATCTAGGGAATGCAACTTCATCTTGCATCCTGACTTTGAAGGTTAGTGTATTTCATTTGCATCTTACAAACTATTTAGGGTGAAGATCCATTATTTAGTTAGCAGGTAAGACTTTGGACCTAGTTCCAAATACATTCGCTGGGTAGAAGCACTACATCCTTTCATGTGCACTAACGGATTATATATATATATATATAGAGCTACAATATTATACTTGTTTATGTACAAACTCATATATATATATATATATATGATATCCCATTTATCTTGACCCCCCCCACCCCCCTCCTCACACAATTTCATACCAGGGCTCCTAATGAAAAAAAGTGTTTCATCCAAAAATTGGTACAACTGGAAGGGGGAACTAATACTGTTGGGGAGTCAGCCCTATAACATTATTTATTAGTGAGATACGAGTACTAACAGCAGTTTTTTAATTGGCACCATGTATCTATTGGTTAAATGTTCAATGAAGCTTGTCAACACCTATTTAAACATGTGGCACAATGTACACTTTCATAACACGAACATTAAATACGACACAGGAAGCGGGATCTCTACTCCCTGTTTTTAGTACTATCCATATGTGTAAAGCGAGGGGTAGAACATTCACATTAGATGTTCAAAGTGTTGACCATTGGCAGTGATACACAAGTTCAGTCGCTGGATGAATGACAACACTGATTCCTCCAGTGTTGCTTGCTGAAGAGCATCACAAGCACGCACAATAAGTCCCTGCATGTTCTCTGGAGTTGTTGGAATATCTCGATAGACAGCGCCTTTGAGGTAACCCCAAAGAAAAAAGTCCAGGTGGTTAAGGTCAGGAGACTGAACAGGCCACGGAACTGATCCTCCACGACCAATCCACCTACCAGGATATTTTTGGTCCAGAACACTATGTGCATACATGGCATTATATGCTGGGCATCCATCGTGCTGCTACCACATTGTCATTCTGTTACTTAGAGGTATCTCCTCCTCCAGAATACCAGGAAGAATTGTTTGTATAATACATGTTTCTCGTATTNTACAATAAGTCCCTGCATGTTCTCTGGAGTTGTTGGAATATCTCGATAGACAGCGCCTTTGAGGTAACCCCAAAGAAAAAAGTCCAGGTCGTTAAGGTCAGGAGACTGAACAGGCCACGGAACTGATCCTCCACGACCAATCCACCTACCAGGATATTTTTGGTCCAGAACACTATGTGCATACATGGCATTATATGCTGGGCATCCATCGTGCTGCTACCACATTATCATTCTGTTACTTAGAGGTATCTCCTCCTCCAGAATACCAGGAAGAATTGTTTGTATAATACATGTTTCTCGTATTCATTTGGCCTGAATTTGAGAATGACGATTCATCGCCTGACTAGCATTNTTCATTTGGCCTGAATTTGAGAATGACGATTCATCGCCTGACTAGCATTATGCCGACCCTCAACAGAATGAACGACGAGTGAGCAAACCAAGCTATTGATAATGGTAATAACAGAACTGTGTGTGTTTCAGTACAACTCACTTGAACGTACGACACTGCACTGCAAAATAATTTGAACACATTCATCTGTTAACTTACATTCTCCATAGATGAGCGGCATTTCTACCTTCTTGTTGTTGGGGTACGTTTTCGTTACGACAACTCTCACCTTGCAGTGTTATATATTCTACTGCACATGGATGACTGATTGAGTAGTCGTCACGTCATGTGTGTTCCCTTGTTTCCTCTAAACGCCACCTCTGTGGAATGAGGTACGCAAATCTGGGTACTTGCACTGTTTACATCGCCTCTACATCATACTGTACTGTACTATGCAGCGCAATTGTGCCGCAAGGCATCACATAATGGGTCTTCATGAACCCTTATGAGTCCCAATTTCTGTGGCGGTTTTTAACTGTCTGTTTATTTGACTGGTATATTGTGATACATTTTTGAATATGTCTTGGTGAGCTTCATTGAACTATTTACAAATAGATACATGGTGCTATTTAAAACACTGATGTTAGTACTTGTATTTCACGAATAAATAATGCTATAAGGCTGACTCCCCAGCAATGTTATTTCCCTCTTCAAGTTATACAACCTTTGTGTGAAACACTTTTTCATCTGGAGCCCCGGTATGGAGATATTGTGGGTGGTCAAGATAAATGGGACATCCAATATGTGTGTGTGCATGCATGCACTCGGATGTTAACGTCTAAGGCTAAAATAAAATATATTTATTGGCTATTATTCCAAATGAGAGGGTTTTTAAAAGTGCTCACTTTATGGCCTATACACGTGTTTCCGAACAACACCGACGAACTCCGGCAGGTTATTCCTGACTAAAAAATAAGACGAAAATGTCTGTACCACTTTTCCTTAAAGTGATTATTAAGGGAGCTACACGACCCTAACATCCACGGTTGTAATTGAGTTACAAAATCATGAACTACTCATGATCTGTGAATATTATTTTGTAGAACTCAGATCTTACACCAGTGAAAATGCAGTTGGTAATATCCCCCGTCATTATGAAAATAGGGATGCTGATTCGTAACAAAACACAGGGGGTGGCAGCCCCTATTTTCTTCATGAAAGGGAATTTTATATATATATATTTATATATATATATATTTTTTATGTCGCTGATCTTTGCCTGCCCCTCGCGAGTGGGTGGAAGAGGACAGAGTAGTGATAAGTGGGGTGGCAAGTCAATGGAATGTTTTGAATGACAAGCGAGTAATAGTCCTACCAGCGTTTTGAGTTATGAAGGCATTCTGCCGCAATAACCCTTAAGCGCTCGCCACTTCTGACCTTCAACAGATAGGATTTCTGCGTTTATCTGAAGAATGCTCGGGATTACTGACCTAGTTCTTTCAGCTTGACTCGGAGTGCGTTGAAATTTTCAGATGGTCAGGGTGACTGATACAGGCCTCCGAGCTAGGAGTGGTTGTTGTTGAATGGATGAGTAGCTGAGTTTCAGCGGTAGACGACGAGTGACGTGACCAGTCGAAGGGAAATCGACGACTACCAGTGAAGAGTGCGGCTGGCAGGCTGTATGGGTGTGTGAGTGAAAGACATTGATGGCAACAGACAGACTGAAAGTGTGTAAATGATGAGTATGAGTTCATTGACTATAACTAAACAGAGACATTAAGAAGGACGTTAATTAGAGTAAAAATAGACATTAAATATTGCACTCGTGGAGAAATAATAAGTGTAATGAGTAGTGGAGATAGATAGATTAATACTGTAAAGAATAGCTGTGTGATTAAACTGAAATCAAATTTAGTTATTTTATTTTTATTAAGATCTCCATCCCTCACGAACTCAGATATGCCCCTCGGGCATTCTAGTAACACTAGTGTCAGAAGTGGGATAGAGGCAGTTATTAATTAATCAATTGTAAATTGGGTTAGGCAATAGGCTAGTAATTACAGATCCCATTAGAAAGTTTAGTCAATTTGAATAGTTGTGTGCCAAAATATTAAACACTATTTTGTACTATTGTCGCAGTTGAATATTACCTAGAAAAATGTTTGCAGAACTGGAAGCACTTCAAGCATTAATTGAGGGGCCAGGTAGCCAGATGTTTTAGTGTGAGTGCAAGTGTAAATAGCGTAAAAGATTATGTAAATAGCCAAATTATTAATGTAAAAGAAAGTATGAATGAAACTGTAAACAGTGTAAATGAAATTGTAGACAGGAAAATTGACTCTGTAAATGAAAATGTGGATAGTGTAAATGAAATAGTGAACAGAGTAAAGAACAGGATGGACAGAGTAAATGAAATAGTGAATGCTGTAAATGACAGAATGGACAGTACCAGTGAAAGGATGGACAGCGTTGAGAATGAAGTGAAACAGGAAATAAGTGCGATGAAGAAGGAAAAGCAGGAATTTATGCAGCAGCAGAATTTTACTATCACAACATCGCCAGCCGAGAAAAGTGAAGAAGCAGTACAAGGCGTAACCAACACAACAACTTCGGATGAAGACCAGACTTCTTGGCGGGAGTACCAACACCAGTTTGAAATAGTCGCAACCCTGAATGGCTGGACAGCCGAACAGTGGGCTTACTACCTCGCCGCTGTATTAAGAGGCCCCACACCGAGCATACTCTGCCGGAGCGAGATCGACTGGAGTAACCCACACTGGTGTTGGCCTTGGAGCTACGTTTTGGCGACCAATGCCTGTGATATGCCCACCATGCCCAATTGCAAAGCCGCACCTAGTGACCAGAGAGCCTTTGTAGGAGCTATGACAAGGCATTGTGCGGCTCTCCCACCTATCTCTAGAAGGGTGCCCCGAGGAGGCGCGTGACATCACCGCAGTTGGTTATATTTGGTTGTCTTTACAGAAAACCATAAACAGTAACAATGGCTAATCATGCAAGTCTGTCAAGTGAATTTAAATATCAACAACACATGTGCTCCTTTTGGTACTTGGAAAAGTATTTTGAACATAGCACACAATCTAAAGAAAATATGTTTATAAATTGCAAGTTGTGTGTTTTATGTAAGCCTCAAATTTGAGAAACATTTTAAGTGCTTCCACTACTCATAAGTATGTTCTTATTTCACATTAATGTGGATGTCTGTATTAACATCAGTCTCAATGCCGTCAGTGATTATTTTCATCTGAAGTAATTTTTACTTTTAATTAGTTACAATTTTCTCAAAGTAATTGTACTTGAGCCCAATTACATTTTTTCTGTACTTTTAGCATTAGGATTTATGAATGTTTGATGCGGGTTTATTGAGCAGCATGACCTAATTAACAACAAGAAGTTATCAATATAACTAATGAGCCCACTTTCCTCTTTATGGATGCCAAATAATTTTGATGAAATGTTTAAAATGATTTATGGTAGGTGGCACTTGATGTCGTGTTGATAGCGATATCATTAGAGATGCAACCATAAACAAATGCAATGCTAGTGAGACAATTACAAATACACACTTGCCTTACCTGGGACTCTAACACTAACACAGAATGTATCACACTGTAAGCTGGCTTGCAGCCAACTACATTACATATGTAGGATTCAAAGCACCAACTTCAGTGGTAATCAGTCTAAAGTTTTGATAGACTGTGTTTAGCAACTTAAAATATCTATGGGATGTCATTTTTAAAACAAATGTGGAAATAGGTTGACTGGTTTAGATATGAAATAACAGCTATAGTTTTTCATTTGGCACTTTCGTAGAAAAAGGTCTAAAAACAGACCCTATTTAGACATATCTGATGCATCTAATAGATAATGTCAATATAAAAAGTTGGTTGAAATTTGTCAAATTATTTAATACGTATGACTCAATTATCTAAATAATTTATATTTCACCATTTTGAAAAGAAATGCCTGACACGCTTAAATTATGTAAGTTTACATGGTCCACTGTAGTACTACTTGTGTGCAAAGATTGATGGGAATCTGTTGGTTGGTCCCAGACATATGACATAAAAGCTCCAGTTTCTCAAGGCCACAGTGGTGTAGTAGTTAGACTACTCACCTCCCACCTAGGTGAACCGGGTTCAATTCCCGGTGGAGTCGTCCTCTGATTTTCGCATGTAGGAATCGTGCAGGGCAATGCTGCTGTTCGGTAGATTTTTTCAGGGATCTCCCGTTTCTCCCGCCTTTGCATTCCGGCACTGCTCCATATTCACCTCGCTTCACCCCCATTGGCTCTCAAGACCGTGATGTTAAGAGCTGCCAAAATTTCTTTACTCACTCCAGTTTCTCATGTGGTACTAGTTTCATTACTGTAATGGCACATTCTATGTTTGTCGTAGATATTGCTACATATTAAAGTCGGTTGAAACTGTTCACGTGATGTACTGTAGTATTACTAGAGGGTCAAATTTAGTAGGAATTGGTTGATTGTTTCCAGAGATATGACATGAAAATTTTTTTTATGTGGTGCTATCTTAAAAAATTTTNTAGTAGGAATTGGTTGATTGTTTCCAGAGATATGACATGAAAATTTTTTTTATGTGGTGCTATCTTAAAAAATTTTGGACAAAACAGTCTGTGTTTTGACACATTTGATGCTTGTAAAAGATACTCTCAGCATAACAATTTTGGTCAANTTTTGGACAAAACAGTCTGTGTTTTGACACATTTGATGCTTGTAAAAGATACTCTCAGCATAACAATTTTGGTCAAAACTGGTCAAACAGTATTTTAGATATTGCAAATGAATTTAAAATATCTATATTGCAGCCATTTTAAAAATAAGTGTATTATTAATTTGCAGTACTTATATGGCCTACAATAGTATAACTTATGTGCATAATATGGCAGAAATCGGTTGTTTAGCTACCAAGATATAATGTAAAAGCTTTATTTGTCATGTTGTGCCATCATGCAAAATAGCTAATAAATAAAAATATTACTTTTTGAATTCAATGCTTACATCATGCACTGCCAACACACCAAATTTGGTTGAAGTTGGTTAGATGGTTCCCGAGATATAACGTAAAAGTTTTATTTTTCAGTTATCTTCCAAAATGGTGGGTTAATAGTATTATCGGTTTCTAAATTCAATGCATATATCATGCACTGTCAATGTACAAAATTTGGTTTAAGTCAGTTAAATGGTCTCCAAGAGATAATGGAAAAGCCTTTTTTTGTTTTTTTAATTGAACACCATCTTCCAAAATGGCAAATTAATATGGTTGGCACTTTCTAATTTCAATGCTTATACCATGCACTATCAACATACCAAATTTTGTTGAAATTGGTAAAATAGTTCCCGAGATATAACATAGTGCCCAAAATATTTACATGGCCGCCATTTTTGAAAATAAGTACCTGGGATAACGGAATACTATTGAAGTCCGACTTAATTACTAAATACTATATGTGGACGTAGTGTGATGAAATTTGGTTGTCTGGTTTAAAAGTTATTGGAGGGGAGGGTATATATTCTAGACAGACATTCAGGTGATTGCCTAAGCCTAGCTTTCCTTTGGAAAGAAGGCTAAAGATGACCCTCTGGTTACAACTGACCAGGACCCACAGTTTTCGTGTAAAATGTGCACAAACCTTTTGGAGGCAGTGATTCAGTTCCAGGCATGTAAGCATTACCAATGTTACATGCAGGAAATCACACACCGACTGTCACCAGAAAACAACAGGCAGCTTCACTGTAAGCTTATTAATGTATCCAATGAACACGTTGTTTTCAGTAAGANCTGTCACCAGAAAACAACAGGCAGCTTCACTGTAAGCTTATTAATGTATCCAATGAACACGTTGTTTTCAGTAAGAGTTAAAATATCTGTGCAATGGGTACAACATACAATAGATGTATGTAGGTAGTATAGCCTACGTGCCAGGCACTATATCGCTGCAGTCAAAGATTTGTGTCTGAAAACTGTGGGTCCTAGACAGTTATAACAATAGGGCCATTTTTGTTAATTAAGTCGTACTCTTCAATAAACCAGCTTCATTCATTCATAAATCCTGATGGCAAATTAAACATAACAAGGTGGCCACTCCTTTTATTTTCATTACAGTGGGAGATTTTAATGATTATTTGCTCTTGAAGAGCCCAATAACATAAATCAGTGTTCAGAGAATTGTAATTTAATTTAAGATATTTTGCAAAAATACAGTTTAAAAACATTTTCGAGGACTTACATCTCCCTTAATATTCAGTTTAGGGAAAATAAGTGTCCCGTATATTTCCTACTTGATTTTGCATAAGGAATCACCTCACAAAGTTGAATTCTGCCCTGTCCTGTAATCTCATTGCTATCAACTACTGTACATAACATACAGCACAGCAGAAACTATTTAAGTTTTACTCAGAATTTAGCCATCATTGGAGAAGTGAGATGATGTTAATTTATGTGCATAGCAGAGANCTGTCACCAGAAAACAACAGGCAGCTTCACTGTAAGCTTATTAATGTATCCAATGAACACGTTGTTTTCAGTAAGTGTTAAAATATCTGTGCAATGGGTACAACATACAATAGATGCATGTAGGTAGTATAGCCTACGTGCCAGGCACTGTATCGCTGCAGTCAAAGATTTGTGTCCGAAAACTGTGGGTCCTAGGCAGTTACAACAATAGGGCCATTTTTGTTAATTAAGTTGTACTGTTCAATAAACCAGCTTCATTCATTCATAAATCCTGATGGCAAATTAAACATAACAAGGTGGCCACTATTTTTATTTTCATTACAGTGGGAGATTTTAATGAGTATTTGCTCTTGAAGAGCCCAATAACATAAATCAGTGTTCTGTGAATTGTAATTTAATTTAAGATATTTTGCAAAAATACATTTTAAAAACATTTTCGAGGACTTACATTTCCCTTAATATTCAGTTTAGGGAAAAAAATTGTCCCGTATATTTCCTACTTGATTTTGCATAAGGAATCACCTCACGAAGTTGAATTCTGCCCTGTCCTGTAATCTCATTGCTATCAACTACTGTACATAACATACAGCACAGCAGGAACTATTTAAGTTTTACTCAGAATTTAGCCATCATTGGAGAAGTGAGATGATGTTAATTTATGTGCATAGCAGAGANAACTATTTAAGTTTTACTCAGAATTTAGCCATCATTGGAGAAGTGAGATGATGTTAATTTATGTGCATAGCAGAGATGTCATGTATTCTCTTATAAAATAGTAAATTTCTCATCTGTCTAAACTGATGACTGTAGCATGGCAAATACATTGCATGACTTCAGGTTGCTTGATTTCTATCCTTATATGATCAAGTGTCTGAGCCATTGGACTTCATTGAACTTAGTAGATCATCTTGTTGACAGGGCTTGTGACTCAGTTGTATCACTTGGGAACCATCTGAGGATGTTGACCATTGTTATCTGAAAACAGCTATGCCACGACAGGCTCTAATAATGTTCAATACAGAAAGGGTGGACATTTACTAGGAATTTATTTTCATCACATTTAAATTCAAAAATTTAAATCTTAAAATTGCATCTTATTACTTGTCTCTTATCTCATTTTATAAAATAATTGGAGTTATGGTAAGTGTTATTGTAGCATAAATAACAATGTTCCTACCTATAAACAGGACAGTATATTAAATAAATTAAATTTTGATGTTTCTTCCAGCTTGAACTGTTTCTTATTTCTTAGGCGTTTGCAAATGAAATATTCTCATTTTATTTACACCCTACACTTTGGCATGAATTAATGTTATTACAATAGAAATTGTGATAATTATGAAGATGTATTAATGTGTGTCTTTTAAAAGGTGTTTTGCTTTAGCATATTAAACTGAAGTGAGAAGTGTATTGTAGTGACACACAGGCAGCATTCATCACAGTCAAGGTGGTTGTGTTGTACAGTTCGGGTATACACCAATTTGCAAAAAAAAATTGATTACCATAAATAAATAGCATGAGCACAACAAAGGTTGCCACACAGTATCACCATAACCTGACGTGTCCCATTTGCATTTAATGTGGTTTTCTTTCGTAGATGTGCCACTAAGGGACATACGTGTCCCTCCATCATTCATAGCTGAGACACACCAAATAGGGCCTTCGTAGCAGTGTGAGCCACAGGGCCAATTTCAGTGAACACGGAGCATGCACCAACGGTGCATTCGACAAAACTTTGCCCAGCTGGATGAGTTTTGAGAGAGGTNTTTCAGTGAACACGGAGCATGCACCAACGGTGCATTCGACAAAACTTTGCCCAGCTGGATGAGTTTTGAGAGAGGCTGCATCTTTGGTCCCAGAGGTAGGTTGGACGTTTCGGCACATTACTCACCATTTGAATCATTCTGCCTACACTGTGNTTTCAGTGAACACGGAGCATGCACCAACGGTGCATTCGACAAAACTTTGCCCAGCTGGATGAGTTTTGAGAGAGGTTGCATCTTTGGTCCCAGAGGTAGGTTGGACGTTTCGGCACATTACTCGCCATTTGAATCATTCTGCCTACACTGTGNTGCATCTTTGGTCCCAGAGGTAGGTTGGACGTTTCGGCACATTACTCACCATTTGAATCATTCTGCCTACACTGTGAGTCGGTGTTGGATGCAGTGGGAACAGGAGGGTACACATACCCATCGAAAAGGCTCTTGTCGACCCCAGCGGACCACCAGCATCGCCGAGCATGTGTGACCTGCCTGGAATTGGCATTATAGCAGTTTGCAGATTGGCAACGAGTAGTGTTCAGTGATAAATCACTGTTCTGTCTGGATATATACGACCGCTGAACTTGAGTCTGGAGACATCCTGGCCAGCCACATGATCCATGCTTCATTGTAGAGCTGGGGTGCCGTTCCCTACTATTCCTGTACCCCACTGGTGGTGGTTGAAGGAACCTTGACAACGCTGCTATGCGTCCATGGAATTCTCTTGACCATATGCATACTCCTTCCTTATGCAGCTTGACAATCCCATTTTACTGCAGGGTAACGCATGGCATATCGCATCACGTGTATCTCTGGCCTACCTTTGTGATTTCAATATGCTTTCTTGGCCAGCAAGGTCCTCAGACCTCTTGCCCATCGAGAATGTTTGAGACCAGATTGGACGGCAACAACTACGGTGGATTTGGAGGGTCAGTTGCGCCAGCTGAGGCAGGATCAATCTCAGGGGAGCTACTGATGTCTGTATGCCTCCATGAGAGTCCCCTGCAATATATGCTCGGTGTGGTACAATATTTTGATGTTTCTGTATATGTACTACCATGTCCTGTGCCTGTACCCTCTTAAGTGCTCCTGCGATGGCACCTTCAAGGTCATCAATTTTTCTTGTAAATGAGTGTATTTTGCGCATACATGCAGATAGTGAGACTATGTAAATACCAAATGAAAAATAGATTATGAATGAGAAGTAGGTTTGCATTAATGATCAATTTAAGCTTTATTTAAAAATTACAAACCTCCATAAGGTAGTGACAACATACTCACAGAAGTTGTTCTTAAGTCATAATTCTTTCCTTGATTCAGACAGTGTGTTGCATGCCTGATGTGTTCAGATGTGTTTAAATAAAACTTGCATTTCTGTTTACAGACCTCTCATGTGTAGTTCATTTTCTTGGCTACATGCATATCCTTAGTGTTTTTAGGAACTCGCAAAATGTCCATGATATCTTTTGGATTATCACACTAAATTCATTTTTTGTTGTTACATTTAACATACTGGTCAATGATGTGGATGTACCCATGTCAATATATTCGTGCTATGCCGCTTATTAGTACATAAGGATAAGTTTTACTTTTTATTGTTAAGTTTCTGTCTGTAAGACATTTCACATAAAGTCCATTTACTTTTTTCAGATTGAAGATAATGCGGCTGATGTAAAGAATTCTGTCTCTGCATCGGATATATCTGTAGAATTGTCGCAACCAACATTAAACACACTGTTGGAGGGACTTGGAAGGATAAGAGACCAGTTATCAACTATAACAGCTAGGAAATAATGGTTTGAATAATGGAAAACTTTGTATCATGTGAATAAATTTGTTTAATTCAATGTAGTATTTGTGAATTTCATACTGTTGTATTGGTAATGTTAATGTGATAAACCAGTTTTTTGATAAATACGCTGTGTATAATAATTTCATTGCCCAATTGTTATTGTAATGCCATAAGTTCAGTGAAATAAGTTTGTGGTGAAGAACAGTAGGTATGAATCCTAAAAGTTGCCTCTATGTTGTGGAAAGGCATGCACTACCCAAAAGTTGCTAGTACCCAAATAAGCAGTAAAACAGCACAAAAGTAAAAGAGGTAAAGAAAGTAATATGCATAATTTACATGCTAAAGGTTTCATCACTTTGTAAAGAAAATTGGTTCATTTAAATTTTTTAAAAACATTTTTGAAAATTTTTATTTTTCTATTTATATGACATTTAATTAATATGCTTGTTCTATAACTTTCTGAGGGTGCACACAAGATTTATGTTCACCTTCTGTTTGGTCACAACCTCCCCTCTTGAACCTCCCCTCTTGATTTCAACATTTTACCTGATAAATATTTGCAGTGATTTAAGTGGATTTTGTTTGTAACCAACAGTATTGCATTAATCTCTTACAGTAAGAACTGAAATTATAGTATTAAATTGTCCAGTTTAATTTTCCTTCAAAACGCTGGACTGGGGACACTCAATTTTTGCAAAAAAAAAGTTCCTGTGCAGTTGTATTTCAAAATACTTTGGCTCAGATTCACCTTTGCTCTTGGATGGTTTACAACAGTCTTTGGTACCAGCATGCAAACCACTGACCTCTTGTACAGAAGTTGTTAAGGCTCGCAGATATATGGTGCACAATATAACCAAGAAGTTATTTCATGCCTCTCCTAGAATGTCAATTGCCATAACATCAGTTTCAGTTTCTAGAGCTCAGAAAACTCACAGTGAAGCATTCAAGAGGCTAACTAAATGATAGCGTGTTTTGTGCAATGAGCAAATGTAAGGTTCCTTCTTTGCCAAGTTTATTATTACTGGTCATGTTTACCTAGACATAACAGAATGGCTTATGCTTTATGTCTCAGCTGGAGGAAGATAATTCTGATTTAATCTTTCAACAGGATGATGCTGCTTCAAATTCTTCCAGAATATTTGCTGGTTCCTGAATCCCATTTATTAGGATGGTGGATTGGCCGTGCCAGAAAAAGGATTTGACAAATTTAACTCTGGTATCCACAGTTGCTAAGCCTAATGTTCCCAAGCAACTTTTTTTTTTTGTGGTGTTACATTGAGAATGCTGTGTACATGCTTCTTCTTCAACTTTATGTGACTGTATTATTCTACTTCAGGGCCGCCGTGTGTTCAAATAAAAATTCCTTTAAATTGTTTGAAGTTACTCCATTGACCCAAGTATACCCAGTTNCAGGGCCGCCGTGTGTTCAAATAAAAATTCCTTTAAATTGTTTGAAGTTACTCCATTGACCCAAGTATACCCAGTCGACTGTGTCAGAGGATATGCTGCACCGTGTCTGGGATGAACTGAACTACTCTCGACAAGTTTGTCGTATAACCATCAGTGCCCACATTGAATACTTGTAGTGCGTGTGGAACTTCCAGAGAATTCTTTATTTTCATGTCAGGGTTGTTTTCAGGGCATAATTTCATTCCAAAATAAACTAGTTTCACTTATTGCACCATTACTTTTGATTAGCCTTCTTTTTGCATTTAGTGGAAGTGGAATTTGGGGAAATTGTCTACANCCTTCTTTTTGCATTTAGTGGAAGTGGAATTTGGGGAAATTGTCTACATTATAGCTGGCCAAGACTGAATCCATGACCTCCAGACTCGCAACCAAACTTGATTGGTGAACATTCTTGAAAGCACTCTTAAATTGTCCCTAAAAGAAGAATGTACAATACTGAGCTGAAATTATAGAATAAAGTTAATTAAACACTGAACTTTGTAGAGCTCTAAATAAAAGTGATTGTTGTAAATTAAATGTGACTCCATAGTATGAATGAGCATTTGGGAAAATTGTAATGGTCATTACTATTTCTGCTTTAGATTCTTGGTCTATAGCAGAAGGTTTATGTGGTACCACAGAAGTGCCCTCAGCGCTCTAGACCAGTGATTCCCAAAGTTCTATGAACCGCGACCCATTAAAAAAAATGCCAAAGTTCAGGACCCACTTTAATGCCTAAACGTACAGTTTCGCTGTTCCATCATGTTCACATTGTATTTCTTATGTAGTGTAAGGAAGTGAAGGGTAGTAAGATTAATAAAATAGTTAAAAAAGTTAAAAAAACAATTTTAATGAAAAAGTTACCAAATCAAACAGCATTACACAATGTGTTATATTACTAATTTAGTTTAAAAATCATTTTGGTTGTAAGAAATCAGATTTTTCAATGCGAAGGATGCATTTGTTTTCTATTTATTCCCATTACAGCTATAGTGTCCACTTCAGTTCTTGTCACTTTCAATCGCAATGAATTAGACACGTTCAGTTTATTTTGGTATTTAGTTTTGATATTGACCATGGCCGAAAATCCCACTTCACATAAATATGACATAGTAAAAGGGAGGAGGACGTTGATGGCTTNCAGGGCCGCCGTGTGTTCAAATAAAAATTCCTTTAAATTGTTTGAAGTTACTCCATTGACCCAAGTATACCCAGTTGACTGTGTCAGAGGATATGCTGCACCGTGTCTAGGATGAACTGAACTACTCTCGACAAGTTTGTCGTATAACCATCAGTGCCCACATTGAATACTTGTAGTGCGTGTGGAACTTCCAGAGAATTCTTTATTTTCATGTCAGGGTTGTTTTCAGGACATAATTTAATTCCAAAATAAACTAGTTTCACTTATTGCACCATTACTTTTGATTAGCCTTGTTGTTGCATTTAGTGGGAGTGGAATTTGGGGAAATTGTCTAGATTATAGCTGGCCAAGACTGAATCCATGACCTCCAGACTCGCAACCAAACTTGATTGGTGAACATTCTTGAAAGCACTCTTAAATTGTCCCTAAAAGAAGAATGTACAATACTGAGCTGAAATTATAGAATAAAGTTAATTAAACACTGGACTTTGTAGAGCTCTGAATAAAAGTGACTGTTGTAAATCAAATGTGACTCCATAGTATGAATGAGCATTTAGGAAAATTGTAATGGTCATTACTATTTCTGCTTTAGATTCTTGGTCTATAGCAGTGCCCTCAGGGCTCTAGACCAGTGATTCCCAAAGTTCTATGAACCACGACCCATTAAAAAAAATGTCCAAGTTCAGGACCCACTTTAATGCCTTATGCGAAAAACGTACCATTTCACTGTTCCATTATGTTCACATTGTATTTCTTACGTAGCATAAGAAAGTGAAGGGTAGTAGGATTAATAAAATAGTTAAAAAAGTTAAAGTATTAAAGAACAATTTTAATGAAAAAGTTACCAAATCAAACAGCATTACACAATGTGTTATATTACTAATTTAGTTTAAAAATCATTTTGGTTGTAAAAAATCACATTTTTCAATGCGAAGGATGCATTTGTTTTCTATTTATTCCCATTATAGCTTTAGTGTCCACTTCAGTTCTTGTCACTTTCAATCGCAATGAATTAGACACGTTCAGTTTATTTCGGTATTTAGTTTTGATATTGACCATGGCCGAAAATCCCACTTCACATAAATATGACATAGTAAAAGGGAGGAGGACGTTGATGGCTTCATCAAATATATTCGGATAGGTTTCATTCAACAAGTGATAGCCAGAATGGAATTAACTGCTGGCGATTAAAAGTATTTTTCAGCGACGAATCTTCTGACAAGTCAATAAGTTCTTCAGCAGCTTTTGTTGACAATTCACTTGGTATGTTGTCTTGAAATGGGTTACAAATCCAGTTCTTTCTAACAAAATATTTCATCTCTTCCCCGAAGTAGTACTCAAAATTGTTTTTTAATTCAGCCAAGTGGGTGGAAATTGCAGTTATCACACTGACATCCGGCTGCAGTTTGTTTTCTGTTATAATAGTTGCAAATATTTTGAAACAATCATATTTGCCTTTGATATATTTCTTCCATAACATGAGGTTTTTTCCATGAATTCACAAATTTTATCATGAAGAGGGTTCATCTAGCGTTTTACTCAGGAATCCGTGTCTGGATTTCAATCTGCTTGGGCCAAACTCATGGTCGAATAATGAGTGACNAGTTGCAAATATTTTGAAACAATCATATTTGCCTTTGATATATTTCTTCCATAACATGAGGTTTTTTCCATGAATCCACAAATTTTATCATGAAGAGGGTTCCTCTAGCGTTTTACTCAGGAATCCGTGTCTGGATTTCAATCTGCTTGGGCCAAACTCATGGTCGAATAATGAGTGACGAAAATCGAAGGTTTGCTTGGACTTCTCGGTGAACTCTTGGGCTCTTCTGCGGGATTCAGGGTCTGTGAAACCTGCCGCTTTGTAGAGGTTTCCTATTGGAGTGGGTTTCATGCAGCCTGTGACCACCCTGCAGGTTTCATTCAGGCTGATGTTGACCTTTTTTGCATGGACAGATCTGGACCACACTGGGCATGCATATTCCGCAGTTGAGAAGCACAAAGCCTGAGCTGAAGTTCTAAGTACCCTTGGTTTTGCGCCCCATTTGCTATTGGCGATCTTCCTTATTAAGGAATTTCGTGTTTCAACTGTTTTCCTTGTTTTTTCACAATTATATCTGTAGGTCAGGGTCCTGTCCTGTACAACGCCGAGGTAGGTGTGTCTATCCGTGTGCTCCAAGAGCGTCCCTTCCCAAGTGATATTGAGTTTTCGGTTAGCCTGGCACGAGTTCAGGTGGAAGGCACTAACTTGAGTTTTGGTGGGATTAGGTTTTAGAGAATTGTTTTTGTAGTAAGTTGACATTGTGGTTAGGGCGTTTTCTAGTTTTCTTTCAATATCTTGAAAGCTTTTCCCTTCAACCGTTATCACTAGATCGTCTGTGTAAACAAAAGTTTTGAGTGTTTACTGGCGTTGGTTGGTCGTTTGTGTACAGGTTGAATAATATTAGCGCCAACACACTCCCTTGAGCTAGATGAACCCCCTTCCGCCTATCCAATAAAAGAGGACCCACCCAACGGTGTTTCTTTTGACTGGAAAACCTGGAGAATGCTAAATCGCATAAGAACTGGGGTAGCTCCAGTAAAGTCCAACCTGATTAAATGGGGTTTGCTGGACGTGAACGACGGCAAATGCGACTGCGGTGCACTTCAGGACATGGGGCATCTTCTCCAATGTCCTGCCTGTCCCCACAGATGTACCCTTGATGAACTATGGCTAGCTAAACAAGAAGCATTAGACGTGGCTCACTACTGGGCCGAAAGAATGTAGATTTCCTGACACGAAAAAGTAAGTAAGTTTATCATGAACTGCAAATATGTCTTATCCATCTGCACCTTGCATGTACAAATTCAGATCATTCAATTTTGAGAAAATATCAGCTAAATATGTGAGCTTGAGGATAAATTCTCTGTTCAATAGAAATTCAGCGCATGTATTCACTTTTTCCATCAAGGTATATTGTGATTTCATTGCGTAATTCTACCAATCTGGTCAGTACTTTTCCTGTGGATAGCCAACGCACCTCAGTATTTTAGAAGAAGAGATTTATGGGGACTACCCATCTCTTTGCACAGTTTTTGAAACAAACGTGTTTGCAGAGGTCTGGTTTTAATGTAATTCACAATTATTACAGTTGTGTCCAATTCGGGCAAAGTTTTTTATACCAATACTTCCCTGTGTAGGTTACAGTGGATCCACAAAGCATTAGGGCTTCGTTCAAGAACCCTTGTGACAACACTTTTACCACACACAGCTCGAGCTCAATCGGTGCATATTCCGACACATTTCTTCCACTGCAAACCTTTTTCTGTCGCATAAGTATCCATTTCCTTGAAAATGTACTTTCTAGTTCCGCGAATAATTGGTTTGCAGAACAATATATCTTCGTGCATGTTGTTGTTCCAAATGTAACTAACGAAAACAAGTAACTGTGATAAGATTTGCACATCAGTAGACTCGTCTAGTTGTATTGCAAAATATTTACTCTCCACAACTCTACGGCCGATCAACTCTTCGTCTGCCCATTGGGACATCTCGTCAATCCTGCGTGCAACTGTATTATTGGAAAGTGGTATACATTCGACTTCTATTTCTCCAAACATCGTTTCAACAGCATCTTTAGTCGATGGTAGCACCAAATTCTTGCCAGCTTGGGCGATTCTCAGCTAATAAGGTATGAAGCATGCGTGGCATTTTCATTGATGTTTGTAAAATGTTAAAGAACGTTCTTTGACGTTTTCATCTCCATTAATTTTCTTTGAAAAAATTTAGCGGGGTTATTTTTTAAATGAGAATGTTTTGTCTCAATATGACGAGTCATCTTACTCGGACGCATACTTTCGTTCGCCAGTATTTCGAAGCAAACAACGCATTGTGGGCATGGATCTACTGCATCTTGATTCCATGTAAAACCTAGTTTCAGGTATTCAATATCGTACTTTCTCACCACTTTTCGACATTTTGTTTCCTTTGAACTTGTTGAGGGAGCTAAATAGTTATCCTCAGTGTCGCTTTCTCCGTCTGGAGCTGTATCTTCCATTCTTTCATTGCTCTGTGCAGGAGCCGACGCACTCTTCGGTATGCGTTTCAACCACTTCTCCATTAAGGATGCAATAAAAGAAAAATACAACGGTAAAATAACAGTAATCGTTAACGAAAATCTCGATACGCAGTAGGTAACGACACGACTAACGCAACAGCGCACGTGCGCTCGTTACTCTGGACACTGGCTCACTGAGTCTGTCGGTGCGAGTGGCGGCAGGGGGGGTCACATTAACTGCATTCTCTGCGTAGTATTTTACATCTGATTGACAGTTGCATCATTGCATATGTGTAGGTTCCAAATTATAACATTTATAACTCATGCATATGTTTATGTATGAAAAAATATTTTTCGGGGCCCACCAAATTTTAGTCAGCGATCCACCAGTGGGTTGCGACCCATACTTTGGGAAATACTGCTNATATTTTTCGGGGCCCACCAAATTTTAGTCAGCGATCCACCAGTGGGTTGCGACCCATACTTTGGGAAATACTGCTCTAGACCATTGGCTGCATTATGCAGGGTTCCCCAAACNCACCAGTGGGTTGCGACCCATACTTTGGGAAATACTGCTCTAGACCATTGGCTGCATTATGCAGGGTTCCCCAAACGAGCAGCATAGGACAACGTGAATGGGAAACACATGCATCATTCACTTTTTAATTGTTTTTGTAGTTTGAGTTTTTTTTAGAATTTGTTTTTATAAGCCATTTAACTTCATTGTTTTGTGTGTACACAGTGTAAATAAAATGTATAATGAAAAGACTAAAAACAAACATTGCACATTCAGGCCTCAAAGATTTTTGGCAGTCTTAGAAAAAGAATTTAAAATTATAATTTTTATTAGTATCAAAAATTTAAGTTTAATTTATCATTTTTGCATATGCTTTTTTTTAATGTGATCTTTCCTCAACTGTGGAATATGCATGAACATTTCACATTTAAAGAAACTAGTTACATAATTTAATTACTGTTTTATTACATGTTTTAATGGCGCATTTCTTAAATATCTTGTTTTGTGGTTTTTAATTGTTTTGGCGTGCTCCACCACTCTGGCTCAGGTAAAGCGTGGACACCCAGTCAGTCTGACTACACAGACATGACAGGTAGGCTGGTATTGCGCCATCAAGGGATTTCAGCTACTTTGCACTAAACACATTAGCTTCAACAGTAATTTGTGTTTGCATTGGAACCATAATGTAGTGAAGTGCCGACCTCCCACTGCTGACTCTACATCCAGGGGTTTCACTTACCATACTATTTTCATACCCACACCATTTGCTAGTTTTAAATTGTCGCCCCAGTTTACACTAAATAAATCCACAGAGAGCTCTGTGGTGTACCGTTGTGTGATAGGGTCACCTGACCTTGTAGGGAGCTGGACCCCTCAACCAGTATCACTAGTATCTACCATTTAACAAATTGCTTAGTTGGCATAACTGTCACTAGGCGGCGCCATTGTAAAGTGGCATCTTGTCGTATAACTGTGTCTTTCTTGCTGTATCATTGTTGTGGTGTAGTGAATAAAACATTTATACTAGAAATCTCAAGTTTTTATTCAGAAGAAACCCATAAACCTCAATACATATCAATTCCACAAAGTGGTAGTCTGTCTTGTAAAATAGGTTACCGCACTGATTAACCGTGAGTCTCCTGCTTCTCAGCCAAACTGAAAAGCTGACGCCCATTCCACAATACCTGTCTTTTCCCTTTATTTATCCTGTCTGAATCCAAGCAAACTTAAAATCTCCTAACAAGACCAACGAGATTCCAGTACGTGTACTCCCACCCCGAGACACTAATTACGCAATGTGTCAGAGAGCACAATCGCTGTGAACTTCCAGCATCAGCAAGCAGTTTAGCTACGTTTGTGCAACACACCATCAATATTTAGCTGTGCCTGTGTGCTACACTCTCTCATCATATACTATACTTCAGCAGTGTAACATTCTGTGTGGCATGTGATGTTTAGCACGATGCACACACGCCATTTTGCGGAGCATTACAATGCTCAACCTTCTCCTCTCCTCTCCTGCCAGCTTGGAGGGCTGTGTGAGCATCTGTGTAGCTGCTGGTCTGTTTCCCCACCACCACCAGCAAAGATCTGTAGACTTCTGTTAACCAGTTTACCATCCATGTGTATGACACACACTTATTAAANCCACCACCACCAGCAAAGATCTGTAGACTTCTGTTAACCAGTTTACCATCCATGTGTATGACACACACTTATTAAAATGGTAAATATTGTGTGGTGTGTTGAGAGAAGTTACAAATATACACTCGCCTTTATTAAAGACTGTAGCTATATGAAGTTACTAACTCCTTGAATAGTTCATTTAAGATATTTCCTTGAAGGAATAGACTGCGTGTCACAACAAATATTTGATGGGTGCTAAACTGTGATACAGCAGAACCTCGATGGATTGAACCACATATTCTGTGGTCCTATTTCATATTTATCTGCATTTCAAGACCCCATTCATTGAACGTCACATGGACCTGAGAAACGATGGGTAGAGAATCCACACTGTAATTGGTTATGAAGGAGAAAGTGGACATGAGATATGTGCAGCCACACAGATCAATTAAAGTTTCATCCGCACAATGAAAGACTAGGCTAATAGGATTGTGTCTAAAAGTGAGATTATGATAGGGGTTTAAAGGCAATGAATAACTGGCAAGTGGCCTTTAGTAAATACAGTAAAATTCTTTTATGACACTATTGTAGATGCTGGAGGAAAAAATCACAGGAAAGCTTATTTAAATCGGTTAAATTACACATTGAGTAGTCTCATTTCCAAAGGGTTCCTTGTCTGTGTACATTGACAGGAAACAGCCCAAAAAAAATGTAAATAGTGTGGATTCCTTAATTTGGCTGTATTAACTTTGGTACAAATACTACTGTTGGTCACAAACATTGTCTGTACAAATTAGAGCCTTCTGAAACCAAGCATTCCCCTTAAAATAAAATTGTATTTGACGGTGAACAAGGGCTACTTTGGAAATTGAAAGAGGAAAAATACTTGAGGGTTTTGCTGTACCAGATGTTTCAAGACTACACACGTTAACTGGCTGCAGGAATTCTCAGCTGCAAAAGTAGAGGTGATAGTATGGAACCTCTGTACGACTGACAATGCGAAATAAATTATTGCCACAGCAAATTATTTATAACCAAAAATTACTGTGTAGCATCATTTCATGCAGTACTGTACTGACTTCCCAGGCACTCGTTTTTGTATTTTCTGAATGCTCTTATGCCCGTGACATGCAAAGTAGTGCATCTGACTGGCATTTTCCAAGAGTCGCAATCATTCACGCAAAGATTACCAAAATTATAATAACATAGTCATAGAAAATTAGGAAAAACTTTTTTTTTTTTCCAAGTCTCTTATTGATAAATTCACACAAGAAAGACTGAAAATAAACATGCATCACATCTGCCTGAACCATTTGAATGATACAGCATCTAAATCTGTGTATTGCAGGCACGTTTATCTTATAGAATTGCAGCAGTTTTTATTTGTCAATGTTTGACATACAAACTATGTTGAGGGCTATAAACCCCGCAAATGATGAACCTGTCGCAGAGTGTAAAATCTACTTTCTCTTTCCAGACAATAGGCAACCATAGTCAAGAGGGGAGTGAATAGAGGTAAATTATTGAAGGGGCAGAAAAGGTAATTGTGAACTTGTGTTCAATGGGCAGAAAAGGCGACACTCTGTTGATCTCTACTGGGGCTTAATGCAGACAATAGAAAACATTTACATATATTTCAAATACGTTTAAAAGAAACAGCAGTGCAAGAACACAAAAAGGTACTCATTTTATACAAGTATAATAACAACGTATTTAATACAGAGCATGATGGTTCATAAAAAAAATTATCGCTATAGCAAATATGACAATAGCCCAAACTGGTTCCACTGTATGTGCTAGCTTGTCTTGGGAACTGATAAGCTGTACATTAATATTATTTTAGTAGAGTACTTTACTCTAGCGATAATTAAAAACAAAAGAAACTTAACTTTCGTAGGTGTATCCGTGCTCAAAACAGCAACATTAGTTCGCCGGAAGATAGGCACTAAACATTCATGTAGTGACTTGCTTTATTAACTGAACTATGATGAAAAAGTTTGAAACTTTCAACGCTGCAAACAGAATGTATTCTGGTTCAGTTAAACAACACTAAAAACATTTTTATAACAAATTTATTTAAACATGTCCTAAAGCCATTCTTTACATTATCTCATACATGACTCAGGTTTAGTAAAATTTAAATAACAAAAACTGGAAAACAAATTATAAGGAAAACATTTTGATTTTTAGTATCAGTTGATTCTTTACAAACAGCTTTTTTTTACAGCAATCACGAACCAACAAGCGCACTTTTTTTAATCAAACCTTTGAAAAATCACCCCATGTATGGCATACTTGGTTATTTCCTAAATGTGTTGCATATCATACACATTTAACATAAAATTACCTTATTTTTCTTAAACAGGTTACAAATAGGCTGCTAGGCTACCAAAAATATATATTAGGGCAGGAATTCGAGTGCTCACAGTCTAGTACTTGAATTCCTGTCCTTTTATATACGTATTTTATTTTTGATTAAATTAAACTTATACGTATATTTTATCTGTAAATTATATTTAATTTATAATTAATATGAACAGAGAAAAAATGGTGTCGGCAATGCCTAGTAAGAAATAGTTCTTAAGCAAAATATTATTTAACTGAGTGCGCACGAATTCAGTGTGTAATTTTCTAGACTTGTTAACTTTGTTTACATAAGGTGGAGGAATATCCTGGAAGTAGAGCTTCAGCAAGACTTTAGAAAAGTTGGAAGTAATTGTGAATGGACTACAGTCCTAACTATACAGTGGATTATTAAACAAACAGGCGTTCACCAGAAAAAGGAAATGTATATCAAAGTTGATGGTTCCCGAGATAGGTGTGTAGAAACCAACAGAAATGGAGTATTTCAGACAGGAAACACGTGAACTAATTTGAGGTGCAGTAGTTGGTNAGGTGTGTAGAAACCAACAGAAATGGAGTATTTCAGACAGGAAACACGTGAACTAATTTGAGGTGCAGTAGTTGGCTGCAACTTGTATACACAGAACTTCAATGTAAAACTTATAGATTTACTTCTTCTTTTTATAAAACAGAAAAGGATAACATTTTTCATCTTAAAATTGCTAGAGTAAAAATTCATAACAGACAGGTGTTCAGGATACTTTAGATTAGTTTTTCCATCCTGCCACTTACATAACTGCAATGCTTGACAGGCCACATTCTCTTACTGCAACGTCATGGCTCACTATAGCCAATTTATTTACGTAAATATGTAATAAATAAAATAATATACATCTCATTTTATTAAAAGTTTTACATTAGTGATAGTTACAGTTGGCAAATTAGGTAACCATATTCAAAAGTAGACATTAAATAAAAAGGGATTGCTGATAAAATATTTTGTCTGTGAGCCTGTTTGACGGGTCTGGCATGTCGCACATAGCTCGCAGGCCATTAATTGAATTTAATAGGCCTGTTTCAAATGTTATGCACACAACTATCTGGAAAAATAATTTTATGCCCAACAAACCCAACTGTCTAACAATAAAAATGCCAAGAAAACTAAAGTATTCACATAGGGTCTGCCACACTTCAGAATGGCCCAAAGACAAAATACTACGTTATTTATTACATCTTCACACAAATNACTAAAGCATTCACATAGGGTCTGCCACACTTCAGAATGGCCCAAAGACAAAATACTACTTTATTTATTACATCTTCACACAAATAAACTGACTATGTATAAATGAGCAACAACTTGGGTTAGTTACAATGAGAAATCTAATGCAACAGCCCTGATCTAAGAAATCAATTTACATTGCTAAAAGCCATAGCACATACCGTAGTTGCCTGTACAGAAGATCAGGCAATTTTCAGATTGTCACAGCTGTAGCGAACAATATTGAAATGTGTTTTCCTTTAAAACTTTAAATTAATAAATAATGGTTTCTACCAAATATTTTTGTTCTCTATACACTGTTTACAACCCCAGGTTTAGTAATGCTTTTGTGGATAAATTTGTGGTTATGAAACATCAAAAACTTTGATTCGTTATGTATATATTGGATCACAGAGATGTGATATGAAAATAAGGTGCAATAAAAAACAGCACCTTTTTCTTCTTTTTAAAACCACAACATTGGCCTATAAAAATTTTCACACATAATATTGACAGTGCAAAAAAGTTGATAGAATGGAACTACTTTGTTTATAGAAATGTTGATGCACTGTAGCATTACAATTATTGGTTTACAAAGCACTTTTAAAAAATTAAGAAGAGGCAGTGTTACATAATTTTTTTTGCCAATAATTCTTTTTGATGGCAATAGTTAACAAGATGATGCTAACTGTGATAAAGCATGTCCCATGGCCTTTAACTTTTTGAACAAATTTCCAGTGTGTATGCAAATTTGGAAGTTGAAGATTGTGATATATATTTATTAATGACAAACTTGTGCATCAGAGGTAAAAGGCACTATGTACACTTTATAACACCAAGGTTTGGACATTGTTCTATTGTATATTTTCTAAGGTGCAAAGCACTATCCCCTGCACTGAATAATAAGCAGTTTAGCCTGTAAGAAAGGGCACTGTGTCCCATCACAGTGTCATGGCAAAGAACACTCATGTAATGTTCAATATTTGTGACTTAGTGCACTTTACCACCAATACACAGAAATGAGACGGCACCAAATCTTTTCTTCAAACAAATATAGTACAACATATTACCACAATTACCTTACTTGTCACACAGAAACAGAAAGCGTATAAAATGTTTCAATGGCACAAACTAGTTTTTACAAAATTATGTAATAGGAAATTGACTAGGGTCATGTATCACTCCTTCAAATTACCCATGGTTTTTCTGTAATAGGTAGCCTACTAAACAGCAAACATTAGCATTTGGTTCAATGTATTTTAAAATAAATATTTGGCAGTATTCACCTATATTAGCTACATGGTCCTGAACTTTTAAGAAAAGCAAAGTGCACATGTATGACTATATACAACTGCAATAATTTTACAACCAATCATGTGAATTTTGCATCCAGCAAATGCTAGAACACACTAACACTACACCTCTCAGAAGTACAGTGATGGCTTCTTACAGCAGCATCATGTGAGGATCCTCTACATACTCTTTAAACTTTGACAGCCACTGTGCTCCAACCGCTCCATCGACCACTCGATGGTCACAACTTAATGTGAATGACACAAACGTCATCTCCTCATAACCCTTTTCTGAAGCTTTGCTTGGCACTAACCTCATATCACTTGTGCCAACTGCTAGAATGCATGACTGTGGAGGATTGATGATTGCACAGAAATTTTTAACTCCAAACATTCCAAGGTTGGAGATGGAGAATGTCCCTCCTTGAAACTCTTGTGGTTGTAACTTTCCTTGGCGGGCTTTTGCTGCTAGAGCTTTCATGTCCTTGCTAATTGTTGCAATACCTTTTGTATCAGCACTGAAAACTATGGGAGTTATGAGACCATTGTCTGTAGACACAGCTACACTAATATCAACAGAATTATATTGACGAATGGAAGTGTCCATCCATGAAGAATTTGCTTCAGGCACCTTCATGCAAGCCATTGCTGCAGCCTTAATTACAAAGTCATTTATGCTCAATTTACCACCTTCCTTTTCAAGTTGCTTGTTCATTTTGTTGCGAATTTCCAAGATTTTGTCAACTCTAGCATCAATGGTCAAATAGTAGTGTGGTATAGTTTGCTTTGACTGAAGCAATCGTTTGGCAATGACTCCACGTACATTGGAAACTGGTATATCTACAGATGTTGCCCCAGGAATACTTGCAGCTTTCGATACAGTGCCGACCATTTCCCCTTGCAAGTCTGTGGACTTAATTGAACCAAACATGCCACTTCCTTTACCTACTGCTGCTAGATCTATGCCTTTCTCAGCAGCCAGCTTTCTTGCTAGAGGACTAGCATATGCTCGCTCTGTGCCTGAAACACGTGGTGCTACAGGATCAGCTTGTGTTCTGTGAGCTGAGGTGGACACAAGTGGTGATGCTGAGATGGGAGCTTCCGCTTTCGCTGCTGCAGGCGCCGGCGATGTAGGTCCTTCAGTGTCTTTGAAATCTTTGAAAGCAGCAACGTCCGCTTCATTTTCAACTATCACGCACACTAACTTCCCAATTGGTACATCTCTAGTTCCAGCAGCAATAAGAATCCTAGCAAGATAACCTTCATCTGGCGTTTCGAAACCGATAGTTGCTTTGTCAGTTTCTATTTCTGCCAGCAAATCTCCTTCATTTAATTTATCGCCTTCTTTCTTTGCCCAACTGATTATTGTGCCAACTTCCATAGTCGGCGACAGAGCAGGTAGCGAGACTTTGCTGTGCGGAGGGTAACTATCAGAACTATAACGAACATACTGGTTTGTATCACATCTCAACCTAAACACAACTTTCCTTACCAAAGGACTTACGGACCCACTAAGGTGCCTCCTCCTTTTACACTCGACACTTAAACATCTGACAACATTAGATTTTAGTGTCCTTGACGTGAAGCGTCCAATGTCATTTCGCCAGACAATCGTTCGTATCATTTTAGAAACAGCGTCCACAAAAATATTCGAATTTATTAAACAATTATCTACTGTAGCAGCTGTAGCTGCTACGACCTGACTAAAAAAAATAAGTACCACAATTCCAAGGAAAATTTCTCTGAGGCAGTATGAATGCTACCACCTACCAACTGATGTGTGGACATCGAAAATAGCATTACGAAAATCCCTGGATTACAATATTACAATTACCTAAGCCTTCTATAATAAATATTGCTTTTGCGTGAGACATGACTAGGGTTAATTCTACTCTGGTTAGAAACAGAAGGACTTTTCTTACGGAAGTGTTTGGCAAAGAGAAAATTTCCTGAACTAAGTGAGCGATGGAGTTCATTATATTTAAAAATTCAAATTACGTAAAAAATACAAGATAAATATTTTAATTATTAAGTTGTTATTTTTTAATTAAATTATGATTACTGCAATTATTTTGCTATTTAACATAGAAAATAGGAAAAAAATCCCTAACACAATAGTACACTAGCGCTTGCGCAGTGACGAAAATTTTTAGTTTCAAAACGAAAAGAACTTCCCAAAAAGAGTAGAATAAACCATGGGCATGAATGACTAAGTATTATTCTATACAAAGTAGAAACAAAACCAGACTTCTTTACGAGAATTGAGAATAGGAAAAATTTCTGCCGCAAGATTCAAAGAGTTCAACAAGTCAAATTATAATGTTATTCAAGGAATAATAAGAGACATGTTTTACTTAGTTATGAAATTATTTATATTTCATAAATTATTTCAATTATTAAGTTTTTAACGTATAAAATAGAGCAAATCTAGTACCATTTAGGCATTATCGTTTACGTAGTAACGAAAATGTGTCATTTGCCAACTTCTAACATTGTCGTATCATCCTGTAGTAGAAGTAACCATAGTTTTTAGACTGGCGGTCACGGGCATAAATTTAGGTCAAATACGAGGTATGTTCAAATTGGACGATCTTTATGACCTATTGTTCCATTCTGCCATTTGCCCATCACCGCATCTGCACGACACCCTCCTGCAGGTGCAGTGCAAATGCAGGTAAGGGAGTCTCGCAAGTCCCCCCACCCCCCTAACACCAACCACCCACCAAGGGTATAACCGACAGGGCAAAAATTTGAATCGAAGAAGGAGGGCGTGGAAGGGTTTTTGCCACTGAACTAGCAGAGCAGATTAAAAGTCAAATTATACTTATTTCCCAAAAAAATGCAAGGACGAGTTTAAGACACTTCGCAGACCTACGCAGAGTTTATATTTTCCCTTAATATTTATATAAGTTCCTTGTGTTCATATCATGACATTACCCTAATTTCATCCCAACATGCGATTGTTATTGCAAGTATTTTGAATGTCTATTATATTGTTAATTTTTTCGAGTTACTTTATGGCAAAAGTTAAGTAATTTTATGCACTAAATTTGTTGATCATATAGCACGTGCAAGTCGTTCCGCTGCGCATCTTGCCGCCTAGCTGTGACCACGCCCGCCCGCCATGATTCAGTCCTCAATCAGCAGTCAAAGGGGTTGGCATGCGTCGTGCTCCAGGTGCCTTCAAATTTTCGCGCCAAGCACTTAATTGCAATAGTCTCATTATATTTTACCGGAACTTTTTTCACTTTTTCGCACACGGAGACGCCACCCCTTATTCCCCGGGAATATCATAGGCTGGAGAAGCTTAAAGAACAAGTAATTTCTTTATAACAAAAGTGCCTGTTTAAGCAGTTTAGCCTATCTGGCGAGTGCACAGATAGAGTCCGCTTTAGTTTCACGTGTGGTGGGTTAATGTACGCAAGTTTACCAACTACATGTATTTCATTTCAAGCATCGCATACAAGGAATTTCAGGGAATGAGTCCCCCACAACCCACCGACAAACTCGTCTCAACAATTACCTAAGCATGGCTAATTTACTTCATTAACAGTTCATTACACTTCAATGCATGTGGGTCAGCATTAATAGGTCCACTTCAACCCGACATAAGTACTAGGCACGCGGAATTCTGCCTTCATCAGCTCAATTGGAGAAACTTCAACAATACGCGTACATCCAGACAGTCGGTCGCATGACACTGAGTGTAACAACAACTTCTCCTTTGACACCGCCTGCCGATGGTGTCTGGTTCCTAGTCGGGTAACCCTTTCCAACAATAACACCCTCCACAGCCACAGCATCAGCGTTATTTAAGGTCAAGTTTTAAGCTATTTATTTTGTAAATCGCCGCACTGCCATGCATGTGGCCATGCACTTCCATCAGTTCAGTGAGCACCAGAAAGTCGGAGGAATTTGCAAATGCCACACAATGTTCTAAGTATCTTCCCATTTTTGCACCAACTAGTTACATGCCATAGCTTAATTTTTCTTTACCGGAACGTCTTTTTGTTTAGTGCCTGGAGGTGCCACCCCACCTCCAGCATCGCCCGGGGAAGCATAACTTGTACATAATTTCCACATATGTGAACACATACTTTGCAGCTGGGTTCACCAGGTGGGCAAAAAAAGCTAGGACCTGTGTAACTTCTTCTGCATAAATGTTGGAGAAGTGTAATTTGTGCGAAGTGAAATATACAGATGTTAGAATACTATGCGTATTATTCCCGAGCACTAACATCTCGGAATTTAGAGGCATGCGACCCCCATAACCAATCTTAAGTTGTAGAACCTAATATAGTAATATTCATTTGGTGAACCTAGCAAAAATTATACTTATTCAGCTAATCAAGGTGTATGGGTCAGTCTGCATAGGCCTGCAATTTGCACATATATACGAGGTGAGCCTGACCCCATTCTAATCTTTGGAACGACTAGATAATAATTACCACCAAAGGAACAGAATATGCCCGGGCGGATGACAGCATGGCTCTGAGATCACTAGTATCATCATCGCAAGACTATCTGTCGACTGTGTCTGGTGCCTAAGTCAGATTACCATTTCATTAAAACCATTCCTGTACTTTGTCATCGTCCTTAATAACCAGCATGCACCGTTACAGAGCATTAAATGCCACCCTCCGATTGTGACATACCCCTCCTTCATACCTTTTTCCAAAAAAAATCCACCCAGAAGCTCTCATTTTCCTGCTAAATGAGAAACATTTACCAGTAACTTTCCATCGTTTCCCCTTCGAATGTACCAAGATTGCACCTTGGAGGCATGATTAGCAATGTGGGAAGACTATTTGATGCCATTCGATGCCGAAATGACACCCTGAGATGCTGCAACACATTTGTGCAAAACATGCCAAAAATCCAGCATTCGCCAGTTCGCCACTGTACATATAGCACAGGACACATGTCTCCAGTCGGCCAAATTGGGGACAGCAAGACATCATGCTGCTCTTCGAAGCATGGGCCTTCGCAGTTTCTGCGGTCGGTTCCACCTAGAGAATCCGATAATAATAATACTGGCAAACACCAGCAACTGGGCTCCCAATCGGTGGCAAGCTCTCCCACCTCTCCAATATACCCAACCAAACTCCTCTTCCACACCCTTCCTGAACTTTCAACCCCCTCAAAGATACCAATTCCTCCCACAACACATTCCACTCACTCGAAGACCTGACAAGCATAGACTACCTACCCAGCTCCATTCTCCTTCACACCTTCTGAAGCTTCTCCCTGTGATCTCCTCTACCGCTAAACACCTCCTTACCAAGTTGGCATTGTAACCTTCCCCACCCCCACCTCCTTTCACTCTGCGATTCTGTACATTCTGACTAGCATTTCAACTTTCCACCTTTCCTTCAACGAGCTCCATCCCATTTATTTCATCATTGATGGCCTATAGTTCCCTTCACCCTCACCATCNATTCTGTACATTCTGACTAGCATTTCAACTTTCCACCTTTCCTTCAACGAGCTCCATCCCATTTATTTCATCATTGATGGCCTATAGTTCCCTTCACCCTCACCATCCTGCCCCTGCCTTCTCCTCCTAACATTCATTCATCTTGCTGCCCTTCTATGCACCTTCTCAAGCTCTCGTACCTCCACCTACACATATGGGTCCCATACTGCTGCCAAGTATTCCAACATCGGCCGCATTATTGTGCCAAATACCTTCTCCTTCTCCTCACAGCTGATTCCCTTTAGCACTCTTTACAACATAACCAAATCCCTTCTTCCCTTTGGAACTACCCTTCCTATCGTTTTTTCCATCTGAAGTCTCCCCCTCCAATACAATCCCTAGATACATATATTCTGCTGCGACGCTTCTGATAAGGTCTCCTGAAACTCCTCCGCAGGGCTGAGAACCCGCTCCTCCCCAACGAATGAAAACTGATAACTGAGACTGATTATAAAAACTTTCATATAAAGGTAAAGTCTTCCAACATATAACATCACGGAGATCAAATACAGACAAATTAGTAAAAGAAGGATTAGGAGCATTGTGATGCTTACGGAAAAAACTAATTTCCAAAATACTAGTTCCTGGTTTAGCTGTTATACCTTGAAGTCCAAAACGAAACAGGTAAGACAGAAGAACATAACTTCTTCAAAACTAACGACCTTGCGACACCAATTAGTATCACCCTTGTCAACATCGTAATTAACACTAATAATATTACGATACACCTTGCTTGACGTCACACTCAACCTTGCACTTTGATATTATATATCAATACATGTACTGAAGGGGCCACAATGTTATCTACAAAGGTCAAGAGAGATCAAGGTTGGGTTATGCAACATCCACAGACACACATATACACAAAGACACACTACACTGAATCAATCAGTCCTCATAAAATCTTACGAACAGTAGAGAGATTCCCTAGGGAAAACGTCCAACATTCAATGAGGACTTTATCAAAAAAGTAGACATTATTATTCAAGCAAGATGTATGGTAATATTATTGGTGTTAATTACGATGTTGACAAGGATGATACAAGTTGGTGTCGCAAGGTCGTTAGTGATGAAGAGAGTTATGTTCTTCTGTCTTACCTGTTTCTTTTAGGACTCCACCAACTTGTAACATCCTTGTCAACATCGTAATTAACACTAATAATATTACGATACGCCTTGCTTGAATAATAATGTCTTCTTTTTTGATAATATCCTCGTTGCACGATGGACGTTTCCCTAAGGAAACTCTACTGTTCGTTAGATTTTATAAGGACTGGTTGATTCAGTGTAGTGTGTCAGTGTGTATATGTGTGTCTGAGAATGTTGCTAACCCAACCTTGACCTCTCTTGACCTTTGTCGATAACCTTATGACCCCTTCAGTACACGTATTGATATATAAGATCAAAGTGCAAGGTCGAGTGTGTCGTTGACAATGATGATAGAAGTTGGTGTCGCAAGGTTGTTAGTGTTGAAGAGAGTTATTTTATTTTGTCTTACCTGTTTCGTTTTGGACTTCAAGGTATAACAGCTAAACCAGGAACTGGTATTTTGGAAATTTGTTTTTTTTTTTTTGTGAGCATCACAATGCTCCCAATCCTTCTTTTACTAATTTGAATACATTTTATCTCCATGATATTAATTGTTGGAAGAATATACCTTTATATGAAAGTTTTTATAATCAGTCTCAGTTAACAGTTTTCATTCGTATCCACCATTCATTCCACCAATGTACAACCTCAGCCTACCAACCATCATACACCAACCAAATACAAATGGGACCGTCGTAGACTTCCCTCTTAGCTCTATAAGCTGCATGTATTCCCTTAATAATTCTTAAGTACCCTGGACCCATTGATATAACAAATGGATTTAGTATATTGAAGACACGTGTACGTTTACACCAAGCAAAGATACGTACTAACGGAGACAAACTCTCTGTACTTACATTATAAAATGGTTCAGCATCCTCTTTTGTTATATACCGCAGCATTGTCCGTCGGTTCCCTACACTTGACGTGAACCGCGCGTTCACTAGCTCCTTTGTGCCCACTCTGACTGCCACAGAAGTTTCCACTACACCACACACACCACACCGAAGGGCTTGTGCGCACGAGTGAGAGAATGCATAATAGCATCAGTGTAATTGCATCAGTGTTCCTAATTTATTCAGTGTTATTAATAGCATCAGTGTATTGCATCAGTGTATTTATTCAGAGTTATTTATTCAGTATATATAATTAATATAATTATCATCATGGAATGCAGTCGGCACAGCCACAGCCAGGGACATTTGNTTTCGACACCCATTTGTAAGCGATAAATTAACAATTACGTTAAAACTTTGGAACTATTTTCTCTCTTTGTGCTGGTAACCTGACGGGATAACTGTATCCGCGCTCGCCGCTGTTTGTAATGTTATATGCAACAGCGATTTCCGATCCCACATTTTTCAAAGGTTGATTTTCAAAAGTTTCTTCCAGTCGTGAACCGACTATAGCTCCTTTGTGCCCACTCTGACTGCAACAGAAGTTTCCACTACACCAGACACACCACACCGAAGGGCTTGTGCGCACGAGTGAGAGAATGCATAATAGCATCAGTGTAATTGCATCAGTGTTCGTAATTTATTCAGTGTTATTAATAGCATCAGTGTATTGCATCAGTGTATTTATTCAGAGTTATTTATTCAGTATATATAATTAATATAATTATCATCATGGAATGCAGTCGGCACAGCCACAGCCAGGGACATTTGATGTTGCACACTTGGAAATACTGTGACTGGTATGACGGAAACATTTATAAATTATATAATTATCTTTATTGTGTATTTGTATAAGAAAAAATTATGTTGTCTTAGGTTAATTAAATTCATGTCACTTTCATCTCATAATCATTTTTTAGTGTATATAGTGCTTCATTATTTCGCCGCTTGGCGTCGACTACGTTCAGGTAGCAGAAGCCAGCCCCACGCTTCCTCCCAGTTCTTTTCAGCACTTGAACGCATCAAGACGTGTAAGTCTCTCGCTCCGCAAAGGCCCACGGTGCCGACATCTTAAGCTGAACTCATACTCATTGGCATAGACTTCACGAACCAGATAATTTGTTTTATTTGTTATAGAGCCGAGGGATGAGTGACGTAATTCTCATCGGAGAGTTGTTAAGTGCAGTCGTGTTTCATATTGTAAAGCCACGTGGTCGCTCACAGTTCTGGACCGATAAGGCCAAGTGTTTTGTACTAAAGTTGTGGGTGTTAGTTAAGGAGTCGCAAGGAATAAATAACTCCACAAGCATCGTAAGTGTTTCATTTGTAATTTAATTAAGGCGTGCGAGGCGGCCTACAGTATCGCCATCGTGTGTGACAGAGTGTCAAACCAAAGTCCCCTAGGCCGTCGACCGAAACGACTCTCATTTCATCATCTCAACGTATAACTGTGGCGCCAGGCACATATTTCATATATCCTCAGCTCTGGTAACACAACGTGTCAAGTTGGCTTTCCCAACTAGGGACGGGAAATTCACCGAGCCAGTGCTTCACCACGTCACACTCTGTATGTCAAACGCGTGCACTGCTTTCCTTGTAATATCACTTAATTCAGATAATAACCACTTGTTCTCTGTACAAACGTAACAGTGGTAATGCCACCCACCAACACTGTGGCGTTCATGGGCTATGCAATACTTTTGAGAGCACAGAAAGAGACTATAAACTCATGCACACTTTCACGTGTGAGAAAGCTACTGCGAATGAACGTTATAATGAACAGACAGCCAGCACTACATACCTGTAAAACTAACAGCCCGAAAGTACGTGGTTATCAGTAATTCAGTAGCTTATTTAGTTTTTAAAAATGTATGTTTATGCTAGAGACAAAGTCCAGTCTACAATTAGTTAAGGGAATATTTTCACATATAAAATATAAACAATTAAGGGCCTAACCTTATTTTTCATTTATTTTATGCTCACACATTTCAGACTACTGAAGTCTTCATGGCAAGTAGCCGGAAAGATGCTGACAACCATTGAGTTTGAAGTGGGCAGTCATCGGAGTAGGCCGTTAGGTTCGCGACTTCCGGGCACTTTAACAACTTCTTTGTCTACCACCAAGAAACATAGTTTTCACTTCTTTTCAACCAGAACATTATTTAATGTAACTTCATCGCCCAGGAGGAGCGCCTTTCAACTTGCAGACTACAGCCGTAGGAGCGTAAGTTTAGCTTTTAATCTCGCAAATGTGCGTCGGGTCCGCTTAACGACGTATCGCTAATTGGTCTGCAGTCTCGAAACGTCAATAAATGACTGCATTCCCTAAGTCAGTAGTTGGATTTACAGACCTTGCCACTTTAAGCCATTTCGGGAGCTCGATCCACCAACGAGTTATTCTAAGGGTTGTTAAGTGTTTTCATTGTAACATGTACTTTTAACAATGTTTAATTGGCATATATAGTGGCCTTACACGTCTGCATTTAGTTAACACGATACCAGCATAACTGTCCACCTCACATCGGATACCCACGGCGAGACTGGGCTGACCACGACTGCCCAAGGCCTGCAACCTATCGATCAGCAAATAACACCCATTCTATCGAGACATAGAGAATCAGGATAAAAGCAAGCCACCTGGGTGACTCGGCTATGACCAACAACGACAGAGCAGCTGGTAGGAAAACTACAAGACATTTCTGGTAAGTGTTTCCTGCCAAAACTCTAAACAAAGAACGGTTCACCGGTGATGTCACCAACATTCTCCAACCCCGACCACACGTCATATGGCGCCTTTCCGGTGTGGCTGTACAAGGCCATTTAGCAAAAATTTTCAAAAAGTTTAAATATCGCATTTTTAAAATCACTGTGCAGAAACTTTCATACGCCATTGTCTCACAACTATGGTACTCTTCTGGTATGGCAACGAAATCCAGTTGCCTACTTTTTGCCACTTTTGCACAATTTTAAAAATTACATTTTTTAATTTTGAGAAGTTGTTTGAAACATTTTAAATGTGCTAGACATTGTGACTTTCATTCTAGGGCATTCTAAATGTGTTGAATCCAGGTATGTGTCATAAACATGGCAAACAAATCACATAATTTTTTAACAAAATTACAAGTTTTGTAACTGTATATAACATTCACAGGTGTCAAGTGTATCAATGTAACAACATCTGGATGTGTCTCAAAACTCTTTTAAGATGTTCTGTATGCGTAAATAGCGAAAAAAAAAAATCCTTTTCAATCATTTTTGTAAAACCATGCCAAAACTGGCACGTGGAGTGTTTACAAAGTGTACAGTAAAGTGTGTAAATGTGAATGCAACATAACTGTGTTCAAATAAAACGTTGCGAATCTTTATCAAACAGTTTCTGTATCATTGTCAAAATTTTAATATTTTACGTAAAATTTTATACACAATTTTATGCATAAAATTTTAAGTGTACAAGCCCTTCAGATACCAGTGAAGTGACACGACATATTTTTTAACATGCTTATACAGTTTTAAAATCAGTTTCAATCTCTTCTGGAACAATATCTAAACGTTCTGGCTAACATTTCTAGAAAATTTCAATATGACGAAAGAGCACACGTTCAACAGCAGCCATTAACANTCTAAACGTTCTGGCTAACATTTCTAGAAAATTTCAATATGACGAAAGAGCACACGTTCAACAGCAGCCATTAACAATAGCACTCCACATTCCTGAACGAAGCGGCCTTTTTCTGTCACTTTATTACACCACCCAGTGACATCACATCCCACTGGAGAACAAGGGTTCCGAGCGGCGCCAGAGAGGCGCGAGGGCGAGCTAGCAACACCCCCTTCCCTGGCACTTACTACTTGGGGCCGTTCCTACCCACTCACAGATCGATAGGGTGGGCTGCCATTGGCTTAGATGTCAACTACCCTGCATCTGATGTAGCTACGAATGGTAACTACCATGCCATATTTCCCGTGCTCAGCTCATGCGAGCCCACAAGGGGGGAATATGGCTATACACACTTNATGGTAACTACCATGCCATATTTCCCGTGCTCAGCTCATGCGAGCCCACAAGGGGGGAATATGGCTATACACACTACGGCAGGTAAACCAGCGGTCCTGTGCAACAGGTATCTGCGCATAGTCGTGAGAACAGCCACCATAGATTTTTTACGATTGATGCCAATACTTGCTAGTTTACAAGCACAAATAATAATCGAAAGTGATGTACCTCGGTTAATAATATAAATCTAGTACCATACGCACATTACAACAAATATCCGTAGGAATCCCAGCCGAGTTGTGCTGGACCTGCGTACACCCAATACAAACACCCAGTATTGCAAATCCCCTAATAAGAAGCCCATGTCAGTGCAAACCAAAGAACACTACAGAAGCTCCTTCCAAAACTCAATTAATCCAATTACGACNCGAAAGTGATGTACCTCGGTTAATAATATAAATCTAGTACCATACGCACATTACAACAAATATCCGTAGGAATCCCAGCCGAGTTGTGCTGGACCTGCGTACACCCAATACAAACACCCAGTATTGCAAATCCCCTAATAAGAAGCCCATGTCAGTGCAAACCAAAGAACACTACAGAAGCTCCTTCCAAAACTCAATTAATCCAATTACGACCATATGATACGAATGATGCACAATTATATATGGTGCGATGGAAAGGGACAGAACGTAATAACTTGCGTATACTGTAACCAACTATAACACCCCCAGTGTGTTGCGCTGCAGGCACGCATGCGCTTTTGAGAGGGACAGTTTGTGTGTGCGCGGAGTTATGACAGTCCATCAGAAGCGACACTGGACTACCCAGATTTACTCAGTGGTAATCACTTACTACCAACACACTGTAAACAACCCATGTGCTACGGTGCCCAGAAAGATGTAGTAAAGGTTCGGCATTGTGGGCATTAGGCTCAACAAAGGTGCGTTCCCCTAAATGAGTGANGATGAGTGACGTAATTCTCATCGGAGAGTTGTTAAGTGCAGTCGTGTTTCATATTGTAAAGCCACGTGGTCGCTCGCAGTTCTGGTCCGTTAAGGCCAAGTGTTTTGTACTAAAGTTGTGGGTGTTAGTTAAGGAGTCGCAAGGAATAAATAACTCCACAAGCATCGTAAGTGTTTCATTTGTAATTTAATTAAGGCGTGCGAGGCGGCCTACAGTATCGCCATCGTGTGTGACGGAGTGTCAAACCAAAGTCCCCTAGGCCGTCGACCGAAACGACTCTCATTTCATCATCTCAACGTGTAAATGTGGCGCCAGGCACATATTTCATATATCCTCAGCTCTGGTAACACAACGTGTCAAGTTGGCTTTCCCAACTAGGGACGGGAAATTCACCGAGCCAGTGCTTCACCACGTCACACTCTGTATGTCAAACACGTGCACTGCTTACCTTGTAATATCACTTAATTCAGAAAATAACCACTTGTTCTCTGTACAAACGTAACAGTGGTAATGCCACCCACCAACACTGTGGCGTTCACGGGCTATGCAATACTTTTGAGAGCACAGAAAGAGACTATAAACTCATACACACTTTCACGTGTGAGAAAGCTACTGCGAATGAACATTATAATGAACAGACAGTCAGCACTACATACCTGTAAAACTAACAGCCCGAAAGTACGTGGTTATCAGTAATTCAGTAGCTTATTTAGTTTTTAAAAATGTATGTTTATGCTAGAGACAAAGTCCAGTCTACAATTAGTTAAGGGAATATTTTCACATATAAAATATAAACAATTAAGGGCCTAACCATATTTTTCATTTATTTTATGCTCACACATTTCAGACTACTGAAGTCTTCATGGCAAGTAGCCGGAAAGATGTTGACAACCATTGAGTTTGAAGTGGGCATTCATCGGAGTAGGCAGTTAGGTTCGCGACTTCCGGGCACTTTAACAACTTCTTTGTCTACCACCAAGAAACATAGTTTTCACTTCTTTTCAACCAGAACATTATTTAATGTAACTTCATCGCCCAGGAGGAGCGCCTTTCAACTTGCAGACTACAGCCGTAGGAGCGTAAGTTTAGCTTTTAATCTCGCAAATGTGCGTCGGGTCCGCTTAACGACGTATCGCTAATTGGTCTGCAGTCTCGAAACGTCAATAAATGACTGCATTCCCTAAGTCAGTAGTTGGATTTACAGACCTTGCCACTTTAAGGCATTTCGGGAGCTCGATCCACCAACGAGTTATTCTAAGGGTTTTAAGTGTTTTCATTGTAACATGTACTTTTAACAATGTTTAATTGCCATATATAGTGGCCTTACACGTCTGCATTTAGTTAACACGATACCAGCATAACTGTCCACCTCACATCGGATACCCACGGCGAGACTGGGCTGACCACGACTGCCCAAGGCCTGCAACCTATCGATCAGCAAATAACACCCATTCTATCGAGACATAGAGAATCAGGATAAAAGCAAGCCACCTGGGTGACTCGGCTATGACCAACAACGACAGAGCAGCTGGTAGGAAAACTACAAGACATTTCTGGTAAGTGTTTCCTGCCAAAACTCTAAACAAAGAACGGTTCACCGGTGATGTCACCAACATTCTCCAACCCCGACCACACGTCATATGGCGCCTTTCCGGTGTGGCTGTACAAGGCCATTTAGCAAAAATTTTCAAAATTTTCAAAAAGTTCAAATATCGCATTTTTAAAATCACTGTGCAGAAACTTTCATACGCCATTGTCTCACAACTATGGTACTCTACTGGTATGGCAACGAAATCCAGTTGCCTACTTTTTGCCACTTTTGCACAATTTTAAAAATTACATTTTTTTAATTTTGAGAAGTTGTTTGAAACATTTCAAATGTGCTAGACATTGTGACTTTCATTCTAGGGCATTCTAAATGTTGAATCCAGGTATGTGTCATAAACATGGCAAACAAATCACATAATTTTTTAACAAAATTACAAGTTTTGGAACTGTATATAATATTCACAGGTGTCAAGTGTATCAATGTAACAACATCTGGATGTGTCTCAAAACTCTTTTCAGATGTTCTGTATGCGTAAATAGCGAAAAAAAAAAATCCTTTTCAATCATTTTTGTAAAACCATGCCAAAACTGGCACGTGGAGTGTTTACAAAGTGTACAGTAAAGTGTGTAAATGTGAATGCAACATAACTGTGTTCAAATAAAACGGTGCGAATCTTTATCAAACAGGTTCTGTATCATTGTCAAAATTTTAATATTTTACGTAAAATTTTATACACAATTTTATGCATAAAATTTTAAGTGTACAAGCCCTTCAGATACCAGTGAAGTGACACAACATATTTTTTAACATGCTTATACAGTTTTACAATCAGTTTCAATCTCTTCTGGAACAATCTCTAAACGTTCTGGCTAACATTTCTAGAAAATTTCAATATGACGAAAGAGCACACGTTCAACAGCAGCCATTAACAATAGCACTCCACATTCCTGAACGAAGCGGCCTTTTTCTGTCACTTTATTACACCACCCAGTGACATCACATCCCACTGGAGAACAAGGGTTCCGAGCGGCGCCAGAGAGGCGCGAGGGCGAGCTAGCAACACCCCCTTCCCTGGCACTTACTACTTGGGGCCGTTCCTACCCACTCACAGATCGATAGGGTGGGCTGCCATTGGCTTAGATGTCAACTACCCTGCATCTGATGTAGCTACGAATGGTAACTACCATGCCATATTTCCCGTGCTCAGCTCATGCGAGCCCACAAGGGGGGAATATGGCTATACACACTTCGGCAGGTAAACCAGCGGTCCTGTGCAACAGGTATCTGCGCACAGTCGTGAGAACAGCCACCATAGATTTTTTACGATTGATGCCAATACTTGCTAGTTTACAAGCACAAATAATAATCGAAAGTGATGTACCTCGGTTAATAATATAAATCTAGTACCATACGCACATTACAACAAATATCCGTAGGAATCCCAGCCGAGTTGTGCTGGACCTGCGTACACCCAATACAAACACCCAGTATTGCAAATCCCCTAATAAGAAGCCCATGTCAGTGCAAACCAAAGAACACTACAGAAGCTCCTTCCAAAACTCAATTAATCCAATTACGACCATATGATACGAATGATGCACAATTATATATGGTGCGATGGAAAGGGACAGAACGTAATAACTTGCGTATACTGTAACCAACTATAACACCCCCAGTGTGTTGCGCTGCAGGCACGCATGCGCTTTTGAGAGGGACAGTTTGTGTGTGCGCGGAGTTATGACAGTCCATCAGAAGCGACACTGGACTACCCAGATTTACTCAGTGGTAATCACTTACTACCAACACACTGTAAACAACCCATGTGCTACGGTGCCCAGAAAGATGTAGTAAAGGTTCGGCATTGTGGGCATTAGGATAAACAAAGGTGCGTTCCCCTAAATGAGTGAGTAGCGATCATGGAACATGTATACGGAAGTCAGCCATGCATGTTTCATGTGCAATATATGGTAATGTAAACTGCCATGCAGAATTCATGCCCCCCCCTTCTTTTTCCACCATGCCGCATGCATAAACGATGTAATACCTGTGCTAACCCAAGCAAGTACAGAACAGGGAAAATGTAGAGAAGCAAAACAGCACTCAAACAAATAATTACACACCAGCACAGTTTCAATTATTGTCAATTTTTGCGGGCATACCGACAGAGGAGCCCCAGACCTTCCTCGAGGACTATAAAAACCGGGTCCACTTTTATGGTGTTTGTGAGGAAGAGTGGCCTAACTGTATCATGAGCCAGCTGAGCGGAGATGTACGCCACCGGTGGTGATTGTTTGACCGTTATGGGATGTAATAGACCACATTATTAACACTATTCCAGTGCAGATATAATGGCGTGTTCTCTTCGTTACAAGCACGCAGTCGCGCAGTACTCAACAAACAGTGGCCCCACGAAACTATAACGACCTTTGCTATGCAGACGATACACTTGGTACAGTAGTACAACACAAGTATGATGGTGAGCGAGGTACTGAAGGTAGTAGCCGGAACAGTCCTTCTAGACTACCACAGCGCATTAGCACCACTCATTCATGGCATGTTAGAGGCGGTCATGCTCTCGACAGTGATATTGGACGACACCAAGTGTGAAAACCAAGAATGCGAGGAGAGTAAATCGCACAAAGCAGCCGATAAGTTCGGCAGAAGCAAAGCCAATACAGTGAAGGTGGCAACAGTGGCGCGACTGGGAAAGACACATCTCCCATTATGTCACAACCACCAAAAAAAAGTTAACCCATAGTGACCAAAAATGGCAAATGGGTATGGGGCAAAATAAAGAAGCCTCCCTACCCATGCTAAAAATGTCCAGGTGAACAGTACCACCGACACAAAGTTATTGTCCTGGAATAAAAATGGAGAAGGCAGCGGAAGCGAAAAATTGTCCACCACCACCCAGATACAAGCAGAATGGGTAGGTCGACCTGATGTCACTNAGAAGGCAGCGGAAGCGAAAAATTGTCCACCACCACCCAGATACAAGCAGAATGGGTAGGTCGACCTGATGTCACTTCCCCCAGTCCCGACGAGCTGATTTTGACTCCCACCCCACACCAGGTCCTACTGCATCAGCTCCTCGCAGATCTGCAACCTACACCAAGTAAGCTCATACGCATTTCAGTGTATTTCAACACTGTGAAGTTCTATGCCCTTATTGACATGGCCACATCCCACAACTTTGTACGGCCAGGGATCGTTGACGTGAGAGCTCTGTGGCCTCGCAGTGAAGCCGTTCCACTACCAACAATAGCACGGAAACCATTGAAGAAGCCAACATAACGGTACACATACGCGACCTCGAGACAAACATTGTAGCACTCTTCATCAATCAGTTACACGAAGATGTAATTCTCGGTCTCCCATGTCTAACCGAACAAAACTCGTACGTTGAACCAGTAGANTCAATCAGTTACACGAAGATGTAATTCTCGGTCTCCCATGTCTAACCGAACAAAACTCGTACGTTGAACCAGTAGATAGGAGATTATATTTCGGCACAAGGGAGTGTAGAACAGTCTACAATCTACACCCTAGCCCTAGCAACCGTGCACTCAGCATCCAACTTGACGATATGGACAACGAAGTACAGCAGGCTTAGCGTGACGGAGTACAGCGAGTAATGGAGGAACAACGGGACTATTTGCAGCTATGGATCAGTTACGATGTACCAATATCGTGGAGCATGCCATACCAACAGAACATGACATCCATTTTCACTCCACCACGCAACTACCCTAGCCACCAGAGTAAGATCATCCGATAACAGATATGCGAGATATTAGCGGAGGGGTGAATCGAACCGACAGAAAGCTGCTACAATTCGGCAATCACACTGGCGATGAAGAAAGATGGAATATAACAATTCTGCGTCGATGTTTGACCCCTCAAACTGGTGACTGAAAGTGCCCCCTTTCCGATATCAGCATTAAGGATGCACTTAACATCTAGGAAAGGCCAAAATCACGACATCCCTGGATTTGCGCAGCGGCTATTGGCAGGTTTAAGTTGACATGAATAATGCGTCCACATCCTTGTGCACCAGCTGCAGCAACAACATCAGACCAATAGTGTGTAGTGCAGTTTGACAGGAACGAAACATGCACTTTCTTGCCAGCAGAGACTCAAGAGACTATCCTACTTTATTTATTATAAGAGGTAACTCTTATAATAAATTAGTAGGCGATACGAAACGGTGTTTACTCCAAACTCACAGTCGTTGGACGCACAGGCCCTAGGCCTATATGTCATAGCATCTCGCGCTGCGACATACTATGAACACACCACCAAGTGACGTCAACTGGCCTGTAGGCCGAAACTAAAGTGCTAAGTGCCCCAAAGTGCAACCTATAGTGTGCAGCATTTTTTTTTAACATACCAAACAACTTAACCTTTTTGAATTATACAGTCAGTGGGTGGTTTTATTGTGTTAAGGGCCATCGAGCGCGTTAACCCACACCTCTTTGCCAAAGTGGACTCGTCCATCCATTCAGGAGATGACCACATGGCAACACTGTAGCAAGTGAAATGCAAGTACATCACAGGAAATGGGATACAGCGACTTTTCACAATAAAGCGTAAAAGTGTATCCAATGTCTATTTATAAGAAGGTAATTGTGCTTTCATGAAGGGAGACTGCCTATAAAAGCCTCCATCACAGTAACATTTCATTTAGTGTGGTGACACTCAACATCAAGCTTAACAGACAATTGCTAACCAACGGGGGTGTCACCAATGTGTTTCCTTTAATCTATATAATTTTTCACCAGTGCAATAATGCCACATAATGCTTAGGTCATGTTTCGACACTCGTCGTTTGACGTCGGTTCACGCAACGTAATGCAAAATCCGACGCCATTCACCATTTCGCCTCAGCACATGAGCCAGACCAGCAGCATTGGTCGTCCACTCTGCGAGCCCAATAGGTACCATCATTTAGGCTGATCTCAATTCAATCGAGGGAAGAACCACATGCACTCTCACCAGAGAGTTTAATACTACCGCGTATCTCCACAACAGCATGCTGACTTAGGTAATTTTCATGCAATGGTCACCGGCAGACTGTAAGTGCTGGGTCTGTTTCTTTTAGTATTCACATGTCCACTTCCTGAAAATATAATAAAGTGCGAAAGTAAACAGCTTTACAAAATTTAGGACGTGTTGATTCATTGTCCTCCCTTATAGTACCACATACAATTTTTCTAATATATTTCAGGCGTACGAGATGGTCTACAGTCTCGACACAAGTTCAATGTGTGTGAGTAGTGTAATATTAATTTCGTGACAACTTCATCTTCAATCTGACAGAGGCATTCAGAGCCCCCCGGGCCATCGACCGAAGGACTCGCATCATTAACTCACGGCTGAGTTATGGCGCCGGGCAACTCTACTCTCCACCAGCCCTGGGTCACCTCGACCTCGTCACAGTGAAGCCAGAAGATAGACACAAAACAGTTTTTACAATGCCGGAGAGGTGGTTTTAATTCTGTTGATGCCTTTCGGGTTGAAATGTGCACCATCCACATTTCAATCTAGGATGGTCCATGTACTTCATGTTCGTCTACCTAGACGACGTCGTCATTTGGTCAGAGACATGAAGGACCATGTTTACCACCTCTACTTAGTACTGGAGCATCTGTGCCATCAATCGGCTGATGTGCACGAATCTCAAATGCCACCTAGGAAAAGTAAAGCTGGACTACCTGGGACATATTGTGGACAAACATGGTAACAGACCGAACAACGAGCAACTGCGAGTGATAGAGTACTATGAGAGACCACGCACCAGGAAGCAGGTCAGGAAGTTTTTCGGCCTCCTCAACTGGTTGTGCGAGTACATCCAAGACTTTGCAACAATAACTGCACCCCTCACCTAACCCATGTCTCCAAGCCGCAAATTAGAGTGGAATGCCGAAGATGAGCACACTTTCCTGGCCATCAAGAGCCATTTTAGAGACAGCAAGGCCCTAGCACGCCATGACCACAGTAGACATCTCTATTTCAAGACGAACGCCAACGAGCAAGGCCTAGGCACCATCCTGGTTCAACTCTGCGACAATGGTGAATGGCTTATCATCGACTACAGCAGTGCCATGTTAGGCTCACCCGAAAAACGGTATGATGTCAACAAGAGAGAGTGCCTTGCAGTAGTATGTGTGCTCAACAGGTACCATCCATATTTGGAGCACCAGCGCTTCATGCTATGGACGACAACCTCTGTCTAGTCTAGTTGTACAGTATNAGGTACCATCCATATTTGGAGCACCAGCGCTTCATGCTATGGACGACAACCTCTGTCTAGTCTAGTTGTACAGTATGCATTAAGTGTGGAGCAAACTGACCCTGTAGTCAATGCTGCCGCAAGCATACAATTTCAACATCGACCATGTCCTAGGCACAGAGAACATACTGGCCGACCTGCTGTCTAGGTAACCAAATGCAGTGAACACTGTGTATGATGAAGAATAGTGGGAAGGGATACGTCCCCCACCTCTACTGAACATGCTGGTGACACCAACATGCCAATCTGTGCTGACTTAATTGCACCACACGTCAAGATCGAAAAGCTCTGTGATGCTGTAGTAAGGGCACAAACAACGGAACCTAGTGTGCAGAACAAGATCACTCTCTGTTACCCTCAGACCACAGACCAGTGGCACGTAATCGACAACCGACTGGAGACCAGACATCGAGGAGGTAACACGGCCTGGAAAATCTGCATGTGAACTGCACAATGGACAGACATACTCCACTACAGGCACAGCACAACATTTGAAGGGCACCTGGATGAGAAGCAAGCCCCACAGAACTTGTTACGTCACTTCCATTGGGCCGGCGTGTCAAGTGATGCATGCTATTACTTTTGAGTGTGTCTACCATATAACCACTTTAGCCCTCAACCTCATGGGCTCCTACCCCAAGACATTGAAGGGAAAATGTTCGTGGTGGTTGAAACCGACATANCTTTAGCCCTCAACCTCATGGGCTCCTACCCCAAGACATTGAAGGGAAAATGTTCGTGGTGGTTGAAACCGACATGTTCCTCAGGTGGACAGAGGTGTACATAGTGCCCAGCATGTGCACTAGGAATATCACCTGTGTTCTGGAGGATGAGTTTTTCCCAAGGCGGAGATATCCCCGATCATTAGCGACAGGCAACTGGACACAATTCGTTGGAAGGAAGTGGCGCAAATTTTGCACAGCGATCTATCATCCTCGTGCAAATCAANCTTTAGCCCTCAACCTCATGGGCTCCTACCCCAAGACATTGAAGGGAAAATGTTCGTGGTGGTTGAAACCGACATATTCCTCAGGTGGACAGAGGTGTACATAGTGCCCAGCATGTGCACTAGGAATATCACCTGTGTTCTGGAGGATGAGTTTTTCCCACGGCGGAGATATCCCCGATCATTAGCGATAGGCAACTGGACACAATTCGTTGGAAGGAAGTGGCGCAAATTTTGCACAGCGATCTATCATCCTCGTGCAAATCAANAGGCAACTGGACACAATTCGTTGGAAGGAAGTGGCGCAAATTTTGCACAGCGATCTATCATCCTCGTGCAAATCAACAACACAGAGTGCAGAAACCAAGAGCTCAAGGTCCAGCTGCGCCTCCATGGGGGAAGATCACACATCCTGGGCCGACCAGTTGCCCTGTCCACTCTTCAAACTCCACCACTGTACCGAGGCAACAGGCTTGTCACCTGTCGCAATATCGCAGGGGCACGAGTTCAAACTCCCAGACGAATACAAGTGTCTACCAGCAGAGGGAGCCAGTGAACCAGAAAGTAGTACCACCAGGTAACTGCTGAGAACACAGGTGTTGAAAGCAGCCCGTGTACATCAGGCTGCTTATATCAACAAGAGAGCACCGCTCACTAAACTATCACCGAAGTTACTCACCGTCTTGTGTAAATGGGCAATATTTTGACAGTTCGACGATAGCATTTTCAGCATGCATGAAAGAAACCTAGAAAGCAGTAATGTTTTTTTCTCTGTTTCACAGGATTACATGTGACGACCAAGGTAATTTTTGGGGCAAGCTCGTTCAGGCTGGCTGAGCACTTCTAAATTAAACCGAAGTAGAGGAAACTTTCGATAAATGAAGGTCACGTTGGGGTATCCACAGTGACCACAGGCCAGCAAACCCACGTGTGCCCCTTCCTCCAACAATTAAACCCCAAATAATATGTGACGAGTGAAAAAAAAAATATATCTGTGTGCACGTGCGTGCGGCAAAATCACTAATTTTTCCGACATACTCCCATCAAGAGTATGTTCATTTCAATAGGGGTAGGTCGTAAACAAGGATTTATTGAGCAGTTGTATTGACTACCAGACCCCTTCTTCCTCAATTTTCTGACGGACTCGCCCAGTGATGTCTGTGTCTTGGTGCTACACTTTGCATTCTATTTTATACTGTTTTCCATTTTATTATTTTTATTGATTAACAAGCATTTACGTAAATGGCTGTCACAAGGGACTAAGATGTATCCTGGTTTTTCCCACGACATTTCTATAGGACAATTCCAATTAGTGTAATTTTGTTGTGTTTAATTTGCACATAAGTAATTATATTCCTAAGCAACTTGTGAAATTTTAGTGTAATTTCTGAATTATCTGCGATATTTGCTTAGCTTTTAGAGGATTTTGGCGCCAGGCTGCTCGGACTTAGGAGCAGCTTGCCGCCATGTCAGTCGGATTCAGGGGCGTATACGAGAAGGGCGTGCTGCTGCGTTGCTCCCCGGGCACCTCAACGTTTTGCATTATCACTTAACAACAATACACTTAATAATTCTGGAACCTATTTAATTGTTCTGTGCCCGGGAGTAGTCACTTCTCTCCCTCTGCTGGCTCAGCGCCCAGGGACTTGATTGATACAACTAATTCCTTTTGCACTCCGTACCTTTTTTCTGTTTCGGATGAATCCAGCCCCAAGTGTGTGCACCAGCTTTAGTACATGATGTACAGAATAAACCTTGCGAATAAACATCGTGAACTGTTCTCCCGGTCTTATTTCACATATCAGGTTGCTTCATGAACTCGTAAGAGTGCTGATACCGTAACTACTGATCCTGACTATGACTACCGTGCTGTGAGTATGGCTGACATCTAAATTTGTGGGCATTGTGAGGTGGCCCAAACAGCCTCACATTTAGTGGCGTAAGAGAGGGGTCCTAAACCTTTTCTCACAAAACAAAACTTATGTTATGAACTTTCATGAAACTGAAACAAAAATGAATAATGTCATTAGAGCTTAGNTTCTCACAAAACAAAACTTATGTTATGAACTTTCATGAAACTGAAACAAAAATGAATAATGTCATTAGAGCTTAGCCTTAATGAAAGATTAATGAATTACATAACATTTTTAGCAAGTTATTCATTTTAACAAATTTGTGGCTAAATAAAACTAAAAAAATGCAGGATATGGAGTATTTTCCACAGTGGGTCTTGCCTACATTTAAATTTTCATTTAATGTAGTTATTCCAGTTATAAAATAATGAAAACAAACCAAATAATTTACAAGCAAAAATTTTCTTTGCTGGAGCACTAAATAAACATTAAACACCCGAAAATTCATCGAAATCGACAATGTTTATTTTGTTATAACTTTCTGTAACCAAATTTCTAACCAAAACAAAATTGAATGTTGTAATTTTTCTTATTGTTTCAGTATACAGAATATTTACACAACCCTAACAAAATCATACTTACAAATAACNAATGTTGTAATTTTTCTTATTGTTTCAGTATACAGAATATTTACACAACCCTAACAAAATCATACTTACAAATAATAAATTTAGTTTCTTATCATCATACTAAAAATGTTTTACTTAGGCATTAGCAAGCTAAGATTACATCTTAAGTCTTAACCCATCTCTGAAGCCCATAACTCACCATGCATATTAGCTACAATGTTGATGTATGGTTACATTTGATGGAGACCATTAATGTTTTACAATTAAATAGGTTTGCCAACACACTACCATAAGGCTAAATATCTGAAGTGATTTTATTTTATTTTATTTTTGCTAACCTTCTGAAGATAGGTTTTAAAATAACTGGAAAACAATAAAACAATCTGTTTACAAAAACACATAAATAGAAGCATTTTATTGACAAAATCTGTAAGTACATACACAGAAGTTTAAAAAAAAAAAATCAACATTTTAGGAATATTATTTTAATATTATCATTAAATGTCATGGAAACATGAGGCACTAACGCACTGTAATTATTTTGCCTTCGGTATTTTGTTTAAAGCAATATACTCCATTGTAGGCACCTTAAATTAAAAGATCAATATGACTACCAAATTTGTAAAAGAATAATTTGTACATTTATTTTCAGCAGACCGCACATTTAATATCGATATTTTATGCAGTATACGCATAAAAGCAAATATCCTATTATAGGCCCATGATACTGAACAAAATAGTAAAAAAATAAATTCTTTTAAGATCACATCAAAATAATACTTTTATTTAAAGTTACAAACCAATCAAACTATATAAAATTTACTTTTTGGCTCAAAATTAAAAATGGTAAGTAACAAAAATTATTAAATACAATACAAATGTACAAAATCTTACAAAATTAATATGTGACTGTACATTAACAGTCGAGCAATAACAAAAATAATTTACCTAGAGCTACGCACTCTACTTGTTGCTGGATCAAAAACATCCTGCTATATAAATAATTTCTTCTTCAGATTGATAACAGTTTAAATATTTTTAACAGATTTACTTTCACTGCATATAAATTTAACAACAGTGTGCACTTCATTATAATAAAATTTTTGTGCAAAATCTCAAACATCTAGTCATTTCATGTCCTTCAAAATCTGATAATCACATCTGAATTTATAGCATGTTAACGTTAGCATAAAAATTTATTTTTTAAATAAAAACATTTTTAACGAGATTTATTCCTCTTTACGAAATTGAACTGGAAGCGTTAAGGCTTTAGAAATATATTTGTATTGACGTATCCCCTCCCAACACACACGCACACACATTTACTCAAAATTGGTGTAAAAACCCATTCAGATATATACAATAAATTAAAACAAGGTATAAACACTAGATGCACTTGACTGTTTTACTTATTCCATGGTAGTGTTCCAATGAAGAAAATGTTTGTTACTAACACCCATGGTCCCATTTTTAACATACTATTTAAGTTATATGCAGAGCTTGAAAGTAGTGACCATGAAACAAAATATTTCCCAAATTGCCCTTATTGAATTTAACTACTTCATTGGAATCCTTCTACTTTCTAGTTCCAGTACTATTAATTTATAAACATGCGAAAATAAGGCATTCTGTCTCAGCATTCATCTGTATACAGGGCCAAACTTAGAGACCCAGGGCCCCTACGCAATTACAGAGTCCGGGCCCTCTTTTTGGAAAATTTAACAAAATAACCTATTTTATTTTATATTTGATTAACGTTTTTTAATTTAGAAAATAGACAAGACATATAAAAATAAAATACCAAATATACTTTTTACTCATTTTTATTATTATCAAACATAGGAAACATACGAAATTTGCCTTATTATAAGTTCTGCTCACGCGACAAACTTTTTTCTCAGCGAAAGAATTGATAACCTCAGTATAGTCAACTGATTGCATTATTTGCGACTATGAACAATATAGAGAGTGAATTAATTCTCTCCTCTTCTGGGGTAGATCTCAAGTAGTTCTTAACTCTCTTTAGTGCTGAAAATGATTGTTCTGCTGAACAGTTCGACTAGGCGAAAGTCTGGCACTGTCTGTATACTGTGTGTTTGTACAGACTTTTTACTTTTATTTTTGTACCAAATGGCATTACAAAAACTGCATCAATGGAGATCAGTTATTCATATTAAAGTCCAGCCATATACGTGAATATGATTTTTGCTATCTCTCTCNTTTTTTTTACCAAATGGCATTACAAAAACTGCATCAATGGAGATCAGTTATTCATATTCAAGTCCAGCCATATACGTGAATATGATTTTTGCTATCTCTCTCAAATCTGGACTAAACATTATATAACATGTGCTGTACTTTAAAACAAACTTTTGCTCAAAATTTTTAGTGTTTTGATTATCGTGTTTATGAATAAGCACTTTTATTTATTCAAAGAAAGTGTAAAACATTAAGTAAACAACTTTTTAAAGAAATTATCCAAAATTCATTTAATTATCATAAACTTTATCAAATTTATGAAACCTTTATTTTACCAGATCAGTTCAGCTCCTTTCAGTATCATCACTGTTTATAAACAACTTCATAAAATAAATAATTTTTCATTATGATTATGTCGAACAAACCAAGTCACACAACTGCATATACTTCCAAGCTCTGTCTGTATGCCACAGACAAGTCAAGTTTAAAACCATTTTCAAACAAGTACAATTATACAAAGAATACAGTTTTAAAAACCAACAGTTAAGTACCAGCTAGGAGCTTTGTATCATGCACAGACAACCACCTCCAAAAATCTGGTAGAGACGAGGAAATTACTTTGGGATTCACACTAAGTACTATTACTCTACATGAGCACCTATTATTCCTTTCAACTTTTACTGTATACCGCATATTATTAATTGCATGCATTGTTAATGCTTTTTAATGGTCTCTACACGTCCCATGAACATGGCATGGTAACTGTCATGCCAAGTGCTGTTAACAACTGTCAAGTTATGCCAGCTTTAAGATTTAATGTTTCATATGGTGTGTTTAAGCAGAGTACAGCTTCAATCACAAGCAATGTTTTCTATTTTTTTTTATGTTGATGTACTCATTTTTTACTATCTATTACAAAAAAAAGCATTTTCTGAGGCTGAAAAAAATACAAGTTCTTGGAGATCCAATGTATAAAAATTAATTAACAGGTAGTACAGAAAGTCTAAGAAAAAATATGAAATTAATTATTGAAACTCTTTTACTCACAAAACAATTATTGAAATATATGTAATTTATAGTTGTGACATAATGGCAACACTTTAACAAAGAGTACTGGTTACGAGAAAATTTACAGCACATTACAAAACAAACCTGTTACTAATACATAAATAACGGAGATGGTTTCATAAACTAATTCAGATTATAACCGAAGATACAATAATCCTCCTTTTCATCCATAATTTTAAGCTACATCATTATTTCATTTTACGGCAGGAATACATAATAATTTTTTTATATAAAATGTTTAGGACATTTCTTTTCATTCTGGACAAATCCAAGCAACAGCGAATTTACTATCTAAGTTTACACGAAATATGTTATTCTGCAACAACATGTCAGTTACGATAAAATAAGGTATCTCAGCTCCATAAAGCTTAACAAACATGCCTAAACCACTACCGCTGTCAAAAGTTCATAAGCACAACTGCATGGTTCCAAACAGCAGCTGAAAATATGTTTTAACTGGCATGTCTCTCAATCAAATTACTATAGTCTGTGCAAGTTTCCAATGTGAAAGGCAGAATTATGCAAGCTCCATTACCCAGAAAATAAGTTTAGTTTTCAGATAAAATAACTTCTATGTTATTCTATTCACAAATTACATTTTTGCGATATTTTCAACAAGTAGGTACAAGTGTGCGCATTTGCCAAGCTTCCAAAAATTTAAGCCTAACATTTTAAGATGCAGTCTTCAGTAAATTAAAAATGGTGTGTAAAATTACGAAATCTGATAATGTAGGCTTAACCCAAAAATAATTGAGGACATTTTACAAAATGATATAAAATAATTTTATCATTTAAAATTTACAAGTAACGTATTTTGATCAGTGCTAGCCCAAAATTATGTGCATACATCTACAAGATAAATGAGCCAATGCTTTAGGAAAAATAACAGTGGATCATATAATACATGTTTGTCATTGAAGGCAAGAGGTATTCCACTGCACACGCATTATGATGCAATTATGATCCTGGCAATGGCGTACTTGATCTCAGAGTCTGTGATGTGGTGTGGTGAAGACTGATCGGTGGCAGGTTTCGGGGGTGTAGCTGGAAATGGTTCAAGTGTCTTCTGCCAGCAGACAGCTCCTAGCTCTAAGTTGCACCTAGCTGTTTCTCAGTAGGAACAATCTTCTGTCCATCAGCGGGCTCGTAATGTAGTTGCTGTAACGTGTCAACTATTTCAGTATGCTGCGCTACTAAAGTGCAATATTCACATTTCCTTTATTATTAATACTACACAAGCAGTCATCAAATTCATCAAATTTGTGCCATTTTTTTTTTTAATTACATAAAATGGAATCGCAAAGGAAAGGAAACAAGCATGCAATCAGTCTGGACATGAAATAATTATATGCTCTAAACATTAGTAATGGGATATGAAACACATAAAAGTATCAGTCATTTTTGCTACACTGTAGAAATATTGGGTTAAGAGGAACGTACACAATCTCTTTGTAAAGGTCTAACATGACCATATGAATATATTGTTTGACAGACAAAACTCACTATGTAAGTGTTCTGCTACAAGGTGAAAATAGTAATTCTGCACATTGATCTTAGTGTGCTAACATGCCTCTGTTTTTGCAATAGTGCAAAAGTACTTCTCATGCCTTGACAAAATTCACAACACCCGCNAGTGTGCTAACATGCCTCTGTTTTTGCAATAGTGCAAAAGTACTTCTCATGCCTTGACAAAATTCACAACACCCGTTACTGACTCGTAATGTTTTGAAGGAAAGGATATTTCACAAAACAATTGCTTTTAATTTATTTTTGTGATTTTTAATATAATTTCCTTATTGAAACATTACACCTACTTAGATTTAGAAGCATGCCTAAAACTTTAACTGATTATTAAAAAAGAAATGATAATGCAGTAAACTGCACAAAGGCTATGCACACAACTTATGTACTGTGCATTTATGAATCCATTAGTCACCTACAGTTTAGTGTAGAATGCACTAATAAGACCCTATGCTCATTGCAGTATTACTCTACAGAACACCAGTCTATGCTGCCTTCTTACACACATTAGCAAAAGTGATGAAATTAATACAGGTATTACCTGGGCAAGAAAACTGTGTGAATAATTACATACACAGTAACTACAGTACAGTGTTACAACATTGTAGCATGAGGAGAAATAAATGTGATATAATACATCCTCATTTATGAGTATTTCAAGCCAGATGAATATGATTTATTAATTAGTACCAAAAATATAGATATTTAAATACTAACTGCAACTCACAATGTAGAAAGATGACAAAAGTTATGGAAAATTGGGTTCTCAAAAGCGTTTGCGGTTTCTGATACTGAAAATACATAATGAAAGAATATCTCATTAAAATTAAACACCTGTTAGGATTTGAGGCATACCACATAAATTAAAGTAATGTTAAAAATGTTACGAGGAAATTGCTAATTTTTATTATTATGTACTATTCACACTTTCAAACTAAATGAAAAGGACATGCAACATTCAGCAAAAATTATGGCGATACTGCTACAAGTTGGACTATTTCAGCATAAATGTTAATTAACATTTGTCATGCAAATTACCTACATTGTAATAAAACATTGGAAGTGCATTTGCTACTATTGGTAAACATGCAAATAAACACACTGAAAAGTATTCATAGTCATCAACAATTGCATCACAATTATGGTTATTACTTTAACTGTTAAAAAAAAGCTCTATTGCCTTGTGTCATCTCTCCTTTGCCATCCTCTACCAATTCATCATCTTTTACAATTTGGCANATGAACCCAAAAGTGATTCGTAGAGCTCGCATCAAATAAAAATTAGCATAAGAGATAAAACATTAATTTCAAATTTTAGTCAAATGTGTTAAGAATATGAATTTCTTTAGCTTTGCAATTCTGAGTTACCAAAAACATTTTTTTTCTTGACAGAAAATTATACAACATAAATCTGAATAAATTTCACGTAACAATTATTTTGCATGCAAAAATATGCACATTCCAATAAATTATTCATTTACTTTGGAATACTCTATGAACAGAAAGGAGTCTCTCATTGATAAGGTCTAACATTATTGTACGGTATAAAGTAGGTGCCGACTTAAGTACATTGGGAGCAAATTATTGGGAGCAATGGCGAGGCCAATTTAATACCAAATATATTACACGGCTGTATGTGGTGCCTGAGTACCCCCACAGGTGAGACAGCTTACCATCATCCTAAAGAGTGCTGCACTTAAAACAACTTGCAAACATCTTGCAGAAGTACATTTAAAGTTTTAGTCTTCAGTTCTGTACACAAAGAATTACTAAACCTTACGTCATTAACTTTGCAATTCTGTTATTTTTAAATGATTTTGTTTGTCATGTGGGATAATGAGAAATATATATGTTCTTTCTGTTCAACTAAACTGTTTACATTTCTTTTGTTCATTAAAAATTATTTTATTTTCTTTCATTTAGCAAAGTGGCATATTGTCAGTAAGTTGTCAAAAATGTTTATACCAAATTTGGAATTTTTTTTTATGCATTCTTGTTTCTAAAAGTTCTCCAATTTGTGAACTGTAACTACCAATAAATTTATCAAAGGGGCAGTACAATCAACTCTCACCATTACCCTAAAATCTTGGCAAAGTTTCTCATTATTATATATTATTTGTGCCANGTGAACTGTAACTACCAATAAATTTATCAAAGGGGCAGTACAATCAACTCTCACCATTACCCTAAAATCTTGGCAAAGTTTCTCATTATTATATATTATTTGTGCCAGTTAATACCTTTTATATGAGATGTACCTATCCGGTATAATAGGGCCGAACTCCCTCTTGACAATTATTGAGGGAGGAGGATTGAAGAGAGGGGTAAGGGTGGGGGCTAAAATAGGCCCCCTAGAGTTGGCACCTATACTGTCAATATGTGAGTGTTCAAGAAGTTCTCTACCAGGTAAACCACTTCAAGAACACTAGCAGTAACAGCTCATGGACTGGGGAAGGACAGGGTGAACATCTGACAGTGAAGATGGTTTTGAAAAGAACTATCATGANGCACACCTGTTTAGAGCCCCGTGGCAGTGTCACCCTTATTCTCGCTCTTCTGAGCCTCAAACGCTAAAATAACTCCAGGTAAGTGTCTGCCTTAACGCTAAGCATCTGTACATAAGCAGATGTGGTTACCTATTATATTACCTCTAATGAGCTACAGTGGCATTCCTACAGGGAGCCTGCCTTTCCTTCAGGGTTTTGAACCTGCGCTGTCTTATTGTGGCAAAGATAGCTTGGGTGTACCAACTGCTGGGTCTAAATTTGTGAAAGCCCCAGTTGGTGTTTGTGGTAGAAGAGAAATGGATATTGGAATCCTGTCCAAAGAAGACATTTGCATGTCGCTGGAGAAGTTGCTGTTGGTGTTCACAACTGGAAGCAATGCTACTCTCTACTGTGCCAGTTATGTGAGGTGAAGTTGGTAGAAGTGGTTTCTGGGCCAAAGTAAAATTACCAAACTGCTACTGAGCATTGCACAGAGACTCTTCTCAGCATCAGTGACACTCGTACAGTCAAACAGCATCTAGTGAATGTTAAAAATTTGAGCAGTTCGATTCCCAATAAAGCTGATCCAGTCATACACAGTGTTGATGAGAACGCAGTGAACAAGTTTAAGACAAAACTCATTATACTAAATATAGATTAGAAGAAAAAAAAACAGCAATGAGAAGACAGCCTGTGAAGAACTAATAGATTGGGCTCATCCCATAAAAGTATCTTAGGAGCCCAAGAATTAGCTATTAAAGGTAATGTTAGAAGTAGCTCATTGTCTGGCAAATNTCCCATAAAAGTATCTTAGGAGCCCAAGAATTAGCTATTAAAGGTAATGTTAGAAGTAGCTCATTGTCTGGCAAATATGAACCCAAAAGTGATTCGTAGAGCTCGCATCAAATAAAAATTAGCATAAGAGATAAAACATTAATTTCAAATTNTATGAACCCAAAAGTGATTCGTAGAGCTCGCATCAAATAAAAATTAGCATAAGAGATAAAACATTAATTTCAAATTGTAGTCAAATGTGTCAAGAATATGAATTGCTTTAGCTTTGCAATTCTGAGTTACCAAAAACAAAATTTTTTTTCTTGACAGAAAATTATACAACATAAATCTGAATAAATTTCACGTTAACAATTATTTTGCATGCAAAAATATGCACATTCCAATAAATTATTCATTTACTTTGGAATACTCTATGAACAGAAAGGAGTCTCTCATTGATAAGGTCTAACATTATTGTACGGTATAAAGTAGGTGCCGACTTAAGTATATTGGGCGCAAATTATTGGGAGCAATGGCGAGGCCAATTTAATGCCAAATATATTACACGGCTGTATGTGGTGCCTGAGTACCCCCACAGGTGAGACAGCTTACCATCATCCTAAAGAGTACTGCACTAAAAACAACTTTCAAACATCTTGCAGAAGTACATTTAAAGTTTTAGTCTTCAGTTCTGTACACAAAGAATTACTAAACCTTACGTCATTAACTTTGCAATTCTGTTATTATTTTAAAATGATTTTGTTTGTCATGTGGGATAATGAGAAATATATATGTTCTTTCTGTTCAACTAAACTGTTTACATTTCTTTTGTTCATTAAAAATTATTTTATTTTCTTTCATTTAGCAAAGTGGCATGTTGTCAGTAAGTTGTCAAAAATGTTTATACCAAATTTGGAATTTTTTAAAATGCATTCTTGTTTCTAAAAGTTCTCCAATTTGTGAACTGTAACTACCAATAAATTTATCAAAGGGGCAGTACAATCAACTCTCACCATTACCCTAAAATCTTGGCAGAGTTTCTCATTATTATATATTATTTGTGCCCATTAATACCTTTTATATGAGATGTACCTATCCGGTATAATGGGGCCGAACTCCCTCTTGACATTTATTGAGGGAGGAGGATTGAAGAGAGGGGTAGGGGTGGGGGCTAAAATAGGCCCCCTAGAGTTGGCACCTATACTATATGTCACCTATATGTCAATATGTGAGTGTTCAAGAAGTTCGCTACCAGGTAAACCACTTCAAGAACACTAGAAGTAACAGCTCATGGACTGGGGAAGGACAGGGTGAACATCTGACAGTGAAGATGGTTTTGAAAAGAACTATAATGANAGTAACAGCTCATGGACTGGGGAAGGACAGGGTGAACATCTGACAGTGAAGATGGTTTTGAAAAGAACTATAATGATGGCTGGCCTAAAAATGAAATTATGTAGTACTTTCACATTTCTAATTCTATTATTTGTAGTGGGGAAATTATTTTTTTTCTCTAAACCATATTGAAAATACAGGGACAGTCTTCCATTTACTGTTGACCTACTGATGTAATTTCCCTAGATGAGTGACACAAACTCTAAAGTATGGTTTTATTTAAAATGCAGTAATTAGTAGAACAGATATACCAAAAGTTTTGCAAATTAAATTTGTACACAGATAATTTAAATTTTGTCCCTTATCATAATTTTATTTTATTTTATTGTTTTACCAGAATATTTATGAAGAGGGGGGTAAAATTATCTTCACATAGCATAGCATCACATTTTAATCTGCATGCACTGCCTTCAATTCATTTACAATCTCTACATTACTACGAGATTCTGAAATCAAGCCTTATGATTGAATGGACAAAAAGATGCCCCAGATTGTAATAAATTTGTGCCGTAACACCCCAAATGATAAACACACATTATAGATACAAAGCTGACATGCAGATAAGTGTTTCAGTATCTCCTAGTAGAAAATTAAACTAAAAAACCACACAAAAACAACACACTCCCGTGCATATAACTTTAATAGAGTCTTACCTACTCACTCAATACCGGCAGTAGGGACCAACATGAGAAAAATTAAGAAAAAGTATTAAAATACAGCAATAAATAACAACACATGAATTATTAAAATTATCATCTGAAAATTTAGAGAAAAATACCTAGAAGAAAAACCTTAAAAGCAATCAAAACAAGGAACATACTGCATTATTTTTTTTAAAAGGCTTTAATATTTAAAGATTTTTCATAAATGGTTTCACCAATTTAATTAACACTTGAAGCATATTTATGTTAGACTAAGAAACCACATAAAGAAAATGAATTGTCTTAGTATCATGTATCACATGTTCAAAAAGAATATGTACAACAAACAGTTTTTCAAACTTTTCCCTCAAATGCTGCTCTAAAAATATGATCATTAAAAGCTGCTTTTAAAAGTTCCTGTANACAGTTTTTCAAACTTTTCCCTCAAATGCTGCTCTAAAAATATGATCATTAAAAGCTGCTTTTAAAAGTTCCTGTAATGTTGCGGTCTTATTGCACAGTAGAGGCATGAAACAATCATAAAACAGTTCACGATAAAATGAGCCAGACATAGAAAATAGTGTTGCAGTATCCAATGTATGGTCATTTGATCATCAGTTTTCGAAGAGGTGACATCCGAGGAGGTCCAAAAGTTCAGTGCCCTTTAACCTAGTTATCTTTAAAAGCCACAAATTCAACAATATTCCAGATGTAAGCAAGCTCCAGCAGTGCAAGTTGAACAGTGTATTGTAACTAAGGTTCCCTAAAGCATCTCTGTAGAATACAAACTTTATTAATTTACGATAAGGTTAGGTGAAACTTTATTGTTGTAATTCTTTCATGTTGCAAAGTGGGATGACATGCCATGCAGGCAGTCGTTTGACCATATATAGCCTCTGCCTCTGGTGCTGCCTCTAGACCACTGTGATGTAGAGCATTGTCATATTCCATATCTACTACTGTCTAGAATGATATACTTCAAGCCACTGTGTGAGCTTGCTACATGGTGGCTGGCAGCCCCCGTCTTGACAATTCTGCTTGAATATGGGTGGACCTACCCTCTCAGCAGAGAGTGAGCAAACAAGGCAAGTATAAAGGCACATCAAGGCCGCACACAGGAATGGCTACAACCTCCATATCCTGAATCATAGCAGCTCACTAAGAGATGCTTTCTCCAGCATCAGCTCCACACCGACCATGATTGTATCTCTCACTGCTCCTGCAGCCTTAAAAGCATAGAGAGTTCACTGAAGTGGTTCCACAGCCTGAACTCAGCCATATACAGCTCTCTCATTAATTTACTTCTTTCCTTGAGTGTTAGCTTGCTTGCTGCTTTACAATTGCATGTCCTTTATTTCAAATTTAAGTTCCAAGCCATCACCCTGGGTGGCATGTATGTGCCAGAATCAATTATTTTGGGGTCTCTCTCGACCCGAGCATCCGTTTACGCCCTAGCTGCAGCAGCTGCTGTACACCACTTGGCAAACCTGTCCGTCTTTCAGACAATGGTTGAGCACAGGTCGAACGTATTTTTTGTCTTTGCAGTTGCTTTTGGATGGAATAAACATATACCNGGAATAAACACATATCTTCCTTGCTTACTTCATGTGTACCTGTCATTTGATTTTTGTTCCTACTGTGGAAAGGGGAGGGAGAATATTTTCAGGATTCCCAGGTTCGAGGAGATACAACACCTGAGGCTATTGTGGGGCTTGCACTCTTGAGCAGGTCACACTGCTCATCCAAGTACCATCGTGGTCTCAGTGGAGGATGCTGTAAATCCAAGAGAGGTGTTGAGTTATGCAGCAGTCGCATCGCTCACTTAACTATCCCTTAAGGAGACGTAGGGGGCTCTCTCCCTGAGCCGCTATAGGTTTGAGCACTGTCAGTCTGGAGGCGTACATCCTAGCAGGTGACGCCACTAGAAACACTGCCCCTCTTAAGAGCCAAGCAGGGTACACCCCATGGTGCTGGCACCAGAGAGTCACTTCCTCCCTGGGTGGATCACACCAGTTCCTTCCACACCGACGCAGCTTAAATACACTGTTTACCTAACTAGCAATGGCAGTGCCTGTACCTTAGAACATCCACTATATTCTTTTATATTTAACTGCTCAACTTTTTTTGTCTTCTGTCACGCAACATCACTGAATTGCAACAGTTGCCTGCATTGCAATTGTGTGTATGTCCCAACACCAGGCTGGTCAATAGAAGACTGTGAAAATCCTCGCTGCTCGATCCCAGGTGCTCTGCAGAGCAAGGACCTAATGCCCTGAGAGTTTACCACAACAAGAGGAAGGAGGCTGCTTTATTAAGATGGATGCATGCCTGCCCATTCATGGAGCCTACATCCAGATGCACCGTCATATACCTCACCATTCCCAGAAGGCTGTCACAGCTGCCGTTGACACCTCCGAAGCGCCAATCGCTGCCTCATGGCCCTACATCACGCCTGTGGTCTGGAGGCTTGATTTCGGCCCTTTGCACCTTTCAGCCCAATGCCCAACATGTCCACCTGGGGGAGACTTCGTGTCATTTAGGACTCCTATTTGACCTACCTTCAAGCCCACTCCTCAGCCTACAGTATCGAGAATTATAGAAATACCAGCTCACCCAACACCTACTAAATAGGCTCAATCCAGAAAGTTTGCACCAGAGAAGTTCATTAAAATAATTTTATAGGCTTCTCAAGGGAGAACTATGAAGCCAATCCCTGGAAGAGAACGAGGGGAAATTTGCCATTGCTTCAGACTGGTAACAGCACAATAGCCAGGCTAGGTCAAGAGGGGGAGTGAGTAGGCAGATAGGTATTCAAGGGAAAGAAAGGAAGCCATTCATTTGTTTCTTTTGTGTTCACCAGGGAAGAAAAAAAATCACAAAGGAGGCCAGGAAATTAAATGGGGCTTCTGTATTCACACATTGCTCTGTTTTGGTTAAAATTTAGACTGTCTTTCTCACGCCCATGAACTTCCATTTCCTCTCACTGTTCACTCTGGTGCTATTCATTATGATCTTCTGGTTCTCTAGAAGCGCAACAGTTACATACCAAATGTAAGAATTTTCCTTTAGGAAATTGAGGGTCACATTTTTACATACTACAATATTTGAGGTCAAAGTTTCCATCTGAGTAGTAGTGATGATCAACAATGTTTTAGCTAGACACATGTCTCATTACATTAGAAGCCATATTAAAAACATTACCAGGCTATGCTTTATATCTAGAAAAATACAAGGATGGTCTAGAAAGAGTAACTTCCTTTGATTAATTTACTTACATGCCAAGACAAAAATTTAAGATAAATTTCAGGTCCAAATAATTTCATGGGGGAATAAATTTTTCCTTTTGAAGCTGTCCATTATTCAGATAAACACAGTATTTCACACTGCCTGCTGTTACAATTTAAGGTAAGCATTGGAAAATAAAATTAGAGGTGTAGGAAGCATCTGTAAAGAAAATGAGAGTTAATGTCAAAGTGCCAAAACACTTACAGTTCTATGCTCTGTATGGTGGAGCTGGGGCATGTAGTGTCCACCTTGATATGACAGTGCTTGTGGCACTTCAACTGACAGTCACGACACTCGTAGCCCTGCTTACCCAGTCTCCTCGGCAGTGGCTTCAGACACACCTGGCATGCTGTGCCCCTGCAACACCAACAAACATNTCCTCGGCAGTGGCTTCAGACACACCTGGCATGCTGTGCCTCTGCAACACCAACAAACATATACCAACCACATCAGCAAAAAATTCCCCCTCTATCAAATGCTTAAAACTATCTCAGCACAGTGATTTATTTGGCAGCAGCATCAGGTGTAGGTATTAACCAGATACAGCAGCTGCTGCACGAAGTAGCATGGGTGTCCCTCATTTGGCATACAACACATGGTGGAAATATGTTACGAGGTTTCATCATGATACAACATATCTACCGTATACTACAGGTAGAAGGTTTCACACCATTCTTGCTGCACTACTCTGAAAGTAATCGATTGCCATTATGCAGCACTGATCGGAAAATAATTTCACAACAGTAACTTACACTACTATTGAAAAATATATGAAAGGACAGGAATTCAAGTACTCGCAATGTAGTACTTGTCGACAAACACACACAAAGAAGGAAGACACATTTTCCAAGCGGTTGCGCGATCGCGACGTTTCGCTGGTTAGGTCAGCTTCATCAGGCAGCAAGTTGTAGGTCACAACTTGCTGCCTGATGAAGCTAGCCTAGCCAGCGAAACATTGCAATCGCGCATCCGCGTGGAAAATGTGTCGTCCCTTTTGTGTGTGTGTGCGCGTACCTGTTGACAAGTACAGTACTACACTGCAAGTACTGGAATTCCTGTCCTTTTATATATTTTTGGTAGACTAGTGGCCTNTGCCGTTGACACCTCCGAAGCGCCAATCGCTGCCTCATGGCCCTACATCACGCCTGTGGTCTGGAGGCTTGATTTTGGCCCTTTGCACCTTTCAGCCCAATGCCCAACATGTCCACCTGGGGGAGACTTCGTGTCATTTAGGACTCCTATTTGACCTACCTTCAAGCCCACTCCTCAGCCTACAGTATCGAGAATTATAGAAATACCAGCTCACCCAACACCTACTAAATAGGCTCAATCCAGAAAGTTTGCACCAGAGAAGTTCATTAAAATAATTTTATAGGCTTCTCAAGGGAGAACTATGAAGCCAATCCCTGGAAGAGAATGAGGGGAAATTTGCCATTGCTTCAGACTGGTAACAACACAATAGCCAGGCTAGGTCAAGAGGGGGAGTGAGTAGACAGATAGGTATTCAAGGGAAAGAAAGGAAGCCATTCATTTGTTTCTTTTGTGTTCACCAGGGAAGAAAAAAAATCACAAAGGAGGCCAGGAAATTAAATGGGGCATTCTACAGGGCTTCTGTATTCACACATTGCTCTGTTTTGGTTAAAATTTAGACTGTCTTTCTCACGCCCATGAACTTCCATTTCCTCTCACTGTTCACTCTGGTGCTATTCATTATGATCTTCTGCTTCTCTAGAAGCGCAACAGTTACATACCAGGAATGTAAGAATTTTCCTTCTAGGAAATTGAGGGTCACATTTTTACATACTACAATATTTGAGGTCAAAGTTTCCATCTGAGTAGTAGTGATGATCAACAATTTTTTAGCTAGACACATGTCTCATTACATTAGAAGCCATATTANCAACAATGTTTTAGCTAGACACATGTCTCATTACATTAGAAGCCATATTAAAAACATTACCAGGCTATGCTTTATATCTAGAAAAATACAAGGATGGTCTAGAAAGAGTAACTTTGTTTGATTAATTTACTTACATGCCAAGACAAAAATTTAAGATAAATTTCAGGTCCAAATAATTTCATGGGGGAATAAATTTTTTCTTTTGAAGCTGTCCATTATTCAGATAAACACAGTAATTCACACTGCCTGCTCTTACAATTTAAGGTAAGCATTGGAAAATAAAATTAGAGGTGTAGGAAGCATCTGTAAAGAAAATGAGAGTTAATGTCAAAGTGCCAAAACACTTACAGTTCTATGCTCTGTATGGTGGAGCTGGGGCATGTAGTGTCCACCTTGATATGACAGTGCTTGTGGCACTTCAACTGACAGTCACGACACTCGTAGCCCTGCTTACCCAGTCTCCTCGGCAGTGGCTTCAGACACACCTGGCATGCTGTGCCCCTGCAACACCAACAAACATATACCAACCACATCAGCAAAAAATTCCCCCTCTATCAAATGCTTAAAACTATCTCAGCACAGTGATTTATTTGGTAGCAGCATCAAGTGTAGGTATTAACCAGATACAGCAGCTGATGCATGAAGTAGCATGGGTGTCCCTCATTTGGCATACAACACATGGTGGAAATATGTTACGAGGTTTCATCATGCTACAACGTACCTACTGTATACTACAGGTAGAAGGTTTCACACCATTCTTGCTGCATTACTCTGAAAGTAATTGATTGCCATTATACAGCACTGATCAGCAAATAATTTCACAACAGTAACTTACACTACTATTGAAAAATATATATACATAAGGACAGGAATTCAAGTACTCGCAATGTAGTACTTGTAGACAAACACACACAAAAAAGGACACATTTTCCAAGCGGTTGCACGATCGCGACGTTTTGCTGGTTAGGTCAGCTTCATCAGGCAGCAAGTTGTAGGTCACAACTTGCTGCCTGATGAAGCTAGCCTAGCCAGCGAAACATTGCAATCGCGCATCCGCGTGGAAAATGTGTCGTCCCTTTTGTGTGTGTGTGCGCGTACCTGTTGACAAGTACAGTACTACACTGCAAGNCGTCCCTTTTGTGTGTGTGTGCGCGTACCTGTTGACAAGTACAGTACTACACTGCAAGTACTGGAATTCCTGTCCTTTTATATATTTTTGGTAGACTAGTGGCCTNGTCACAACTTGCTGCCTGATGAAGCTAGCCTAGCCAGCGAAACATTGCAATCGCGCATCCGCGTGGAAAATGTGTCGTCCCTTTTGTGTGTGTGTGCGCGTACCTGTTGACAAGTACAGTACTACACTGCAAGTACTGGAATTCCTGTCCTTTTATATATTTTTGGTAGACTAGTGGCCTTCTTGCAACCTTTACACTACTAACCTACACACTAACAGACATGCTCAATATTTTTTATTCTTCTGACTATTTGTAACAAACCATTGGCTGGGTGAGCCAGTATGAATGCCTAAAAAGGGTTATCACTATACGATTATAATTCTCAGAGGAGTGTGTGATCATGCCTTTGTTAAGATGGAACCAAAATCTAGGCGTGATAGCAGTAGTCAGCAGTTCCTACCCCTGCTGCAGTAATGTGGGTATATTGCAGAAAAGATACTTCCCTAATGGGGTGATAGTGAGGAGATGACCCCATGAATATATAGCCCATTCTCTAGACATCAGGACTGCTTCATGTTTGGTATGGTCATTGCAAACATCTCGACACCGGGGCTGATATAATATCTTTGTGCACGAGAGCCTTTTGGCACTCGGGATGCTTTGGTAGTGGTCGTAGTGTTATGGTCCCACTGTGTGGGTGTTTCAATGATATGCACAGATGCCCGTTTAACAGCTGCTCCAACAAAAACCCTGATAGCGACCCCTAAATACAAAGGGTAGCTATGATCACGTTGGTCCTTATAGCAAATAGCAAAACTAGTAGTGGTGACATCTTGAATGACAAAAATAGTAGAACTGGCACAATTTGTTCTGTGTTACTATGTGCTGTAAGACAAGGAGACTCTATTAACAAGTCCTCATAGTTTCAAACAGTTTAGAGAAAAAGGCCAAAGATTTTCCAGCACTGAGGTGAAGGATTCTGCTTGTTTTCCGCTGCCTGGTGAAAGGAAAAGCAAGAATGACAAAAGGGCAAATCCAAACTGCTTTTATTTTTTGTTTGCCAGGAGAAGGAATATAATATTCGAAGTGTAGAGGGTTTTATAGCAGCCATTTTAACAAACTATTAAGAGGCTGTATTTAAATACTGAAACATTTACGTATTCCCAAGTACCAAGAAACTTCATCTGGATGACTTGGGTAGGATTTTAAATCTAGGGAAGGAACCAGAATTACAAAACATTATTACAGCACAGTCTGATTGCTTTATATTGTGGGGGAAAACAAGAGATCCTGATTATCAAAACACTATTCTAATCTGAAAAGAATACGAAAATAAGAAAGATTAAAAACTACTCATAACAGAAGTATAAATTACTAAATAACAGTTCACTGACAGTTCTTTCAAAACCAAACAAGCACTGCACACTTACACTTACCCCGATAAATGTTTGGCTACGAATGTGTGATCATTAAAGATGTGCAATTTTGTCCCCTTTTTCTTCCATTTACTTTTCTGTGCCATCGACAATGGAACAAGATAGTGCCTGTAACCAAAATTACACAACTTACCAGGCTATTAAAACTAATGGACAAATTCAAGAACATAAATATTAAAATATATACTGTATTGTTGGTCAGCACTTAAACTAATCATGCCAATTACAGTTTTAGTATTTAGTATTTTAACATGACCAGAAGTGAATATCCTGCATAACTTTAAACCACCTCAAACACAGTCTTGTGCTAATACCCAATACACTGAAAGCAAGAAGCAAAGCAGCAGTACTCTCATTTCAATTTTCAAAGGAAACCTCGTTGCCAAACAGCGTAGTGAAATAAAAAGTTTCCAATTCAAAGAATATTTCAGTGCTTATCAAATGTTTATATATTTGATTAACAATGATATTTTTTTCTTTTTATCCACTTGTTTTCATTATTACATTAAATAATACTAATGCCATGTTCGAATTGACACTTTTGGTTTACTAAAAGTGTTACGTGACCAGAATTAGTTGACTAAACTAATGACTTATTTGGTATTTTAGAATTTAGTTTTTAATATACAACCACCAAACTTAATAAAATACTAAATTACCAAATCACAGCCATCTTTAAACAAACGACTATCTACGGCATCTTGCACTACTAAATACTGTACTACAATGCTAACATACTGTGGCAAGACGCCAGAAGGGCATATCCAAGTTCGTCAGGGATAGAGATCTTGATAAAATTTAATTTTTTTATAATCCATAAATATTTACACAGCCATTATTTACAAAACTAAACTACTCCACTATTATTGTTTTTTGTCTCAGAGAGCACAATATTTAATGTCTTTCTCAATTCTAATGAAAGTCCTTATCACTGTCTATATTGGTTACAGTCAATTCACACTCATTACTTACACACATTCAATCTGTCTACGGTCATAATTTCAAATATCTTTCCCTCATGCATCCAGTTCAATAGTCCCACCTATCAGTCTCACACTCTACTATACCAACGCTCGCAGTCCATGAACATCTCTCGTCACCACTCGTCATTTTGCTGTCTTCGCACACCTGGCTCTTAAGGCCGTGCAATCCTTCAAACTCTAGACTATTGGCTCAGAAGCCTATCGCGGCTAAAATACACAAGCTGGCTCAATCTAGAAGGTTTCCAGCATCACAAGTCTTGCTGAGAAGCTACGGTGATGACCAACATTCTTACAATAATAACCTCAGAAATTCTATCCACTCATGGGCAGAAAGTGGCACGAGTCCCGTAAGGCTTATCATGGTGGCGGCGGCACGCCTTTGTAAATCCCAGCGCTCCCTCGAGTTACTATAGATACCCTTGAAACACTGTCATTCACATGCTCGAGCAGGATGGGGCAAGGGAAGCAATTCAGAGCAATATGTAACAATACTAAATGGTCAATAAAAACAAGGTCTAAAATTAAAAGAACAGTAATACAAGACGTTCTGTCATATTTATTATTATTAAAAAAAGTGCATAACTGTAGTNGTCTAAAATTAAAAGAACAGTAATACAAGACGTTCTGTCATATTTATTATTATTAAAAAAAGTGCATAACTGTAGTAGTACGAATAATTATAATGTAATACATTTGTACACTCCAGCTACAAAGACAAGATTCTTACAGTTTGGCGATAGTAGTTGTACCAATGTTTACATGTCCCAGTGGCAGTGGAGTGTCTCTCTTAGAAGCACTGCATGCTTATGCTTCCCCTCCTTATGCACCATGCAAGTGGAGAGTAACTGCTTTTTCATCTTTGAGCACGCTCAGTCTTTGCTAGGTGCAATTTTGCTTGCTCCCCTTACACATCAGGCAGAAGACTGAAGAATAACCCACCCCACGAATTTGTTAGTGGAGCGGTGTCGGGAGTAACATTCTTACCTGTTCTGGCTTGGCTGCAGTGTTGAAAAGACAGTAACTTATTGGTGGTAAATTTTTTGTACTCTTTTCAGCACACTTGAAATTTATGGTGCAATTATGAAATTCAGTATATTCGTCAAATTAATGTACAAATATTTCAAACTTCTTTGCGACAGTCCTGCAGCCTCAAATTAATGAAAATGGACTGAAATGAAGGGAGGGAGGGCAGTTACAACATTATAGCCTATACTCATTGCCACAATGTAGAGTATTAAAGAAAAGTCTTCACTGACTTGACTCCTGCCTTCCACAGACTCCTGAAGCGGAGAGTGCTCAAAAGGTTAAAAATGCTGTGTGGTGCCCAGTGATGCCAACATATTAATGATCCTAGGTGGATGGGATGGTAGAGGTAAACTGTAAACATCAGTCAATAGTCAGGATGTTCTTATGAAGTTGGTGGCACAGTCAGTGTATTATGTTCAAGCACCTACCTCACCAACTGATGGAATCTTTTTAAGCTGCTTCAAGAAATTTCACTGTGGTGGTCAAATCTGTGGCAAGTTCAAGGTGGAGAGCCCTAATGGCAAAGATCACAAATAGGCATACATAAGATGTAATACAACTATATACAGTAGTGATCTAATAATGAAGAAAAGCACTGCATAATCTACCAGGGGCTTGGCCAGAGGGAAGGGTGGGTGGTTTTGCCAAAATAAAATGGTTCTGGATCCTGTGAGGTAAATAGGGTATTCCTTGATACATTTTCCAGTAACGGGTAACTTACCACCGACTGCTCAAATCAAACAAGCCCAATGACTGTGTTGCAGACATTCAAGCACGTCTCAAACCATCTTGTAATAAACTGTTCTCATGATAACTTGCCAACAAACAATAAATATTTTAGGAGTTCAAGAGAGACACACTCAGATGCACAGATTCAGATTTCAGTTCTGAAAGAACTGCTATGTTACTACAGAATGCATACCTTTGCACAGTTAGTATCCACACTTGAAAATATGGCATCATGTTCCTTTATCTAACATGATAGAGAGTTCTTTCTCTCCGTGAGGGCTGGTGGCTGTTATGAACGAAGATAATTGTTCCTGGAGTTCAAAGTGAGATTGGATAGGATGTTTTATAGAATGCAGACAACACATCGCCTGAGTTATGGGTCAACCAGTATAGGTTGTGAATCACTCAATGATTAACAGTATAACAGCACAGTAACTGTACTACAGATAACTACCTACTAATCAACAATATCTATGTTGTAACTGTTTTAAACAGTCTTGAGTAAATACGGCACAATATCTTTTGCCAGGAATTGCTAAATTACAAAATATTTTCTAACAACACAGTTAAGGTGAAACAGTGGAATCAAGGTGAAGTAACATGTGGATGCAAGAAAAACTTGAGAAATCATTTTTTAACAGAGCACACCTAGGCTCATGGTTCGAGTAGANGCTGACAATGGTGGCGTGCGTGAAATACCCGGCGTATTTGAATCTGTTCGCCAATCACTCCACTGATGCTACCAAACTTGCATTACTGTCTGTGGTAGCAATTTTGAGCAATTATTATAAACATTGCTGTAAAAAGGCATTTAGCGGCGACGNACTGTCTGTGGTAGCAATTTTGAGCAATTATTATAAACATTGCTGTAAAAAGGCATTTAGCGGCGACGTTGTAAAAAACAATGTGTTGCATTTCATGAGTTATTTTTGTGTTTGTACCTCAACGCGTCACTCCCGCCCATATATTTCTATACAATAATTGTTTGTTTTAGTAAGCTGTTTGTCCCATGATTTTAGAATCATCCTGTATATATAAAGAAAAAGTACAATAAATATTGGACAAGTATACTACAACCACCCCATTCCCGCTTAGTTTTAGTATTAACTGTGATAGTACAATTTTACATTTCTGCAACCAGCTACAGGATGGCTACGGCAAGGAAACTATTAAAGGTTCCAGAAAGTAGCCTCTCAATACATACTGGAATTCCTAGTTAAATTCCAAGACCTATCTTGCCCAGAATATTTTTAATGGGAATTCTCATGTGGGGACTGTGATAGACAAGACTGCGGTATGAGATTTTTCTCAAAGTAAAGCAATTTCCTCCTCTGTTTTCATTCAGGCACTGCTCATCTGACCCCATCCATTCATCAAGCTGAGCAGGAACGATCGGCTTGCTCCTCTAGTACGGCAGCCAACTCCAACAAGCAAGCCTCATCTCTTTAAAACTGATCTTGCTTTTGGCAGAATGTGCCAACATTAGATTTATTAAACGTAATAACAAAGTAATATACAAACAAATTGAATCTCTGACTTACTTCTTGACACCATTTTCAACAGTCTCCAGTACGAGTGTGGATGCTTCATTAACATACGTGCGGGTTGAAGCACCACTAACACCTGAAGCTTCGCTCAGGCTGGACCCTCGGGAGTTTGCATCGATACCTCTTAGTCCAGGCACTGACAGATAACCTACCAAAAACAAAAACTCATCATTTTATGAATGATTTTTTCAATTACAATTCTAACCCATAATCTAGTTTTCATGTAATCCCAGAAATACAGGTACTGTTAAAATCACACATTAAATCTACCAGCACCAGTTTTGCTGTAATCAAAAGGGATTCAAATTCATCACAGGCATAAAATTATGGACTAAAAAATGAAACTATAATCCAACTTCCCTTTCCTGCCACCGCCCATATTTTCCCTTTTAAAATACAGTAAAATAAACCTCCAGATAATAAATGCAAAAACCTTTAGTAAGGAATTTTTTTTATAAGATAANTTTTAAAATACAGTAAAATAAACCTCCAGATAATAAATGCAAAAACCTTTAGTAAGGAATTTTTTTTATAAGATAATATAGGTATTACAATACCATATTCAAAAATTTGGACTAATGACATAAGAAATGTCCTACAGCACAAATTCCACTTNATATAGGTATTACAATACCATATTCAAAAATTTGGACTAATGACATAAGAAATGTCCTACAGCACAAATTCCACTTGTTTCATGAACACGCAGATAATACTGCACACACGTTTATGCAAACAAATGTTAGATTTGTCTGNACAAATTCCACTTGTTTCATGAACACGCAGATAATACTGCACACACGTTTATGCAAACAAATGTTAGATTTGTCTGCACTCAATTAAAATGTCATACTTTTACATTCCCGAAACTATAACAAACACACACAATAGAACCTCCCATAATGAATATTNTCAATTAAAATGTCATACTTTTACATTCCCGAAACTATAACAAACACACACAATAGAACCTCCCATAATGAATATTCGAAATACTCCATACACTTAGTATAAATCTAGCCCTAATAAAGGTCCACAACAACAATGCATTTTTAACCTCTATGTACCAAAGTACATTCGTGAGTGCAGCCAAGAAAAACCCTCTACAGCGAAGTTAACGTACCGCTCAAAATGAAAGGAAACTTTGTCACAGATTGCACAAAACACTGGTGCATGCAGTGTGAAATTCAGTGCATGTGCTGCATCACTAGCTGCTACCATTTTATATAATTTACGCACACTCAATTCTAGCCCACAACTAACATTTTTTGTTAGTGTCAGTCGCTGTTTTTTTATTTTATCTTTGGAAGTAGAAAAAACAAATGTCACACTTGGGATAATGCATGATTTTGTGCATATTTTTATAAACCGATTACTTTTTTTTACTGCAATGACACTTTCAAATACAAACTTTTTTAACATCTGACAATATTTTATAAACTAACACTGGTAAATTATTAGGGATGGGTCTATTCAATACCGCTGATTCTTCCATTAAAAGGAGTACCGAGTACCAATAAAGTCGATTCTCTGAGTAAATGACTGCAGAAAACTATGCCCTGTACATTAAACTATACCGCAAAACCTTCCTTGAATATTCCGTATAGCGAAATACTTTGTACAACAAAATTGTAAATAAACATAGTCTAACCCAAATGCATAATAAAGCATTTTTCACCAACATTTACAGAAATTACATTGGTAGTGGAATTCTCATTATAACAAATAACAATGTGTGTTGTGGCGACTTTACCCGAAACTCAATTCGGAATGCCACTAGCGGACTATAACGAATTTTCAGCTAGTAAAAACGAATGCTTGGCGGCAGATGCACTCGAACTCAACCTACCGCCATGATGTCCAAACGAAGACTGGCCCTTCTTCCACACGGTCAGGGCCGCCAACCCTTGAGAGGCGCCGACAACCGACGAACGCGCACAAAGTCAGGCCCGCGGGGAATACAAAAAGGGTTCCGCACAAGAATTGAGTTTAACTAAAATAACCACACAAGTTCGGTGATGAAAATTACGAAAGGTCTAAGAACTAAACAATTCATGTAAACAATGTCACAAGTCCAAACAATGTGTGTTACTATATAAATTACGTATGCTTATAGCTGACAACATGTTTAATTGTATTTATTTCACTTAGAATTGCGGTGTTTCTATTAACGCAAAATGCACAAAAACTATTTTTTGTGTGTATCAAAATCAAAGATGTGTGGGCATGCAGCACGTTAAACAAAATGACTGGCCATTTCTCCACAACACGTTTTGATGCCACAACACTGTCAGCTGCAGCATTGGCGTACATATGCAGTCATCCACATCTATTACTTGTTTACGGTGGCTTTTATCGTGATATGTTCTAGTCACATACTTAACATAGTTTTAGGGTTTCTTTACACAGTTGGCTTTCTACACGCATATGAAATAAGCATCTATCTGGAAAAGCTGTGGCAAATTAAAATTAAATACAATTGTAGTAATTTTACAAATAAAACGACAACCTTTCAACACATCCCAACCTAGGTAATAAGTATTTTGTTTAAAATCTGGTGCAGGTTTAAAATGTATGTAAATTAAAGGAAAAAAATTGCGTAGAGCTGGCAAGATAGGATAAAAAGTTAAAGAAAACTTGAAAATGTTCAACCAACCAAGATACATACTTCAAACATAACCTATAAACCAGAGAAAAACACAGCATCCCATTTTTTTTTTTCAAAGGTAATTCAAAATAGTATACTTAAATTAAAAAAATTAACCTATACATTTTGTGCTAATGCAGCAATACATTACAATATTTTCATTCGGATTTGCCTTTGGCATAAAACACATTAAAAATAGGTCCCCTCAGTCTCATCACAAATAGGTTTATCGTTGCATTTTTATTTGCAACACTCTTGAAAAGCACAAAAGTTAAATCTTGTATTTTGACATTACAAGATTAATTATTTTTTCTCTCTTAAGTCATACCTTGTACCATTTACACAAAAGAATAAATAAAACAATAGTTTGTGATGAATTCTTATAAGACTAGTCATTCATAATTTTACATAGAAAAAATTACCTGGCAAAGGAGCACGAATCAGCCTCCTACACTTTACATAGTACAAAATTGTGACTTGCACATATTATAAAACTATTTATATTGGACAACAACAATATTTCAAAAACTTTTATTATTAAAAAAAAATATAGTTTATACTTTTGAAATTTACACATAGCATCCATGCTGAAATGTTAGTAAATTATACACTTACCATTAATAAAGGTGCAGTGATGAAACAAGAGATGCCACAGCAAAAAACAAAGAAATAAACATTAGAAAAATGCAAACAACATGCACAATTATAAAAACATTTAAAACACATTAAACACAGTTCTGATCAAACTACAACACATATTGAATCATTGTGTGAAAATCAGAAATTATTTTTCTATGTTCCATAGTTATTTCAAACAATTTGGAATATTATTAGTATTATTATTATTATTATTATTATTATTATTATTTGGAAAGTGAAGATAAGAGCATTCAAAAACTAACATATGCAAGCAAATGAAATGAAATGTATAACACATTTACAATATGTATAACTTTTTTCCTAAGTTACAGACAAAGAATAAGTTTTCTTGACTAATTTTCTAATGCCACCGATCAGAAAATCCAAGAATCACCAAATGAGTATTTTAATTAACTGTAGTGTTTAGAAAAGAAACTTTAAATCTGACAGCATACAGAGGAAGTTTACCCTATGTAGTAGTCTTAAATAATATAACAAAATAGGAATTTAAGGCTGAGCACTAATAGAAAATGCAGTACAAAAAGAACAAAAGAATTCAACTTTTCAATTTATCTGCTGACAGGTTTGAATCAAGTCATCTTTTTTTACTACGTACTATGTTTGAAGTAATATTCCAGGCACAACTAAGCATGGACTGAAGATGGTCTGAACAATAAATAAGTAATTTCCCTGGTCATCGTGAAATTTAAAACGTTGACTGAAATGCTAACAAAAGCAAAAGCAAAGTAAAAGTGGAGTGAATAAAATAGAGCTACATTTGAGTGATAATTTTAACCTCAGAGCAAACTATGTAATCACAAAATACTTATTTTAAGTTACAGATCAAGTGTTAATATATTTTATTAACTATAGCATCTTGGACTATGAAAATTTTATCTATTCAATCACTTTCAATGTTCCAAAATTGTTTCTACTCTCTAAACACCAGAAATTTGTGAACACTTACTCAACATGGCAAATATTTTTATTTTGTCTTGTACATTTTAGAGTTCACTTCAGTTTGGGCACATCTGGGTTAAAGTTTTAAACTGAAAATTTACTCTATATCTTGGAATATGAAAATATTTATCCAACTGCTTCATTTTTGTTAAACTTAAGTCAACCAAAATGATTTTATGCTTGTGATGAGACATTTTAAATTCACTTTCTGATTACATTTTCAACAGCTGCTTAATGTTTTGGACGATGACCAATTACAGGTTTTAGATGACCATAAAATATTTAATCACATCAGAATCAAATACTGAATAAAACTTGTGTTGAACAATTATGACCAGTGGTCACAACATATAAGAAACAATTATAAAATTATGTAAAATGAATTAACTTTTATGGATTCGGAATGGGATCAAAAATACTAAATTATGTTTGGGTTCACAGAAAATAAATTATGGCCAAATATTTAGTTGCATTATACATGTTTTCATTATCTTCTGGTATTTGACGAACATGCTTCAACATGAGCTTTAAATTAAAATGCTAAATGTCCATGCACTTTATTATAACAGCATATGGAACAACATAGAAAATGGCACTCCCGCAATGTACGTGTTTCATGCAATTAATGATAATGAAATGTCTTTAGATTAAGAATTTTATTCAGCACACCTATTTATAATGAAGGATCTGTATGTAGACTATTTCTTATCCCAGATACACGTGCCATTTCGTATAAATTTTTACCAGCGTACATTTTTTGCCAATGCGAAGAATATTTTTCACTAAAATGAAATAAACAAACAAACCTAAGTACACTGTACCATGAGCATGCCTTCATTAAACACAGACTGCCCACAGCGGCACACGTAAAGTCAACCGATAGCCCGAAATGCATGCAAACAGCTGGTGTGAAGGCAATGGCCTACTTTTCAAGGAGAAGCGTGACGGGTTACAGTGGAAACGGGCGGTGCTGGCACACCATTATTATTAACGTAATATGTTGTATTGGTTTATATGCAACACTGGTTTTCACTCATATCTTGAAATCAAAATCCAAAGGTGAAGCCGAAAAATGTAAACAAGTTGTCAATTTATAAAAAGCACAAAACCGAAATCTAAAACCATAAATAAAATATTCTCAAAAATAGTGTAAGCAGGTCATCAACAGGCAATGTAGAAAATTCCAATCCCAATCCGTAGTAAAAAAATCCAATAAGAAAAGTCAATAATCAAAGTTATAACAGCACAATTGAAAAACGTATCCCAAAGATAACACGCGCACAAAGGCATGGGAACATGGTATGATCACGAGATAAAAGGTGCTCATAGGAAGGAAAGGGAAGATCTGTAATCCACGCTGTTATTGGCTACCACTGTTACTATGCACATGTGATTTGGAGAGTAGCCATGCACTCAGAGTTGGGAAGTGCGAGCCATGAAGTACAAGGGGGAAGGGGGGAGGGTTGAGCAACAAAGGATCCCTTCATGCCATGTGTTGCGTAAAGTCTATCTCGCTAGGTGCGTGTGCGCCGTGCAGCATGCTCAACTTCAAGTCACTGCGGTTGGAGTATTCAATAGAAATTTGTTTTTCATGTTTTGGCAGATGGTTAAAGAGTACTTACTGAGAAATACCTAGATCATCACCGTGGCCCAGTAAATAAAATTTGGAAGTTTTCAAGGCAATTTATCACATTTTAGCAATGATATTTTATCATTAAAATAAATTTTTGCTGTTTTTGATAGTTTCTGAAAACCTTTACTTAAGACTGCTATTTTCGATACTTCCATGTGTGTTATATCGTAGTTTAACTGTATGTAATATTGCCGGTCTTAATTCTAAGCCGAGGCGTAATTTTGGAGGATCCAAACTGATAAAAAAAAAAAAAGGGTAAGCTTACAATGCAGTATATACGTCATGTACTTCAATTTGCTTGCACATTTTTGTTTATACTTGACATTAAAATAGATTAACAAAATAAATAAGTAACAGTCAATAGTATGTACAAAACTAAAACAGAAGAAGGTCAGAACAATATTAATGCAGCTATAAAAACTAACAATAAATAAATAATGAAATCCAAACACACTTACTGTTAATTGGTAAAATATTATAAAGCAGTACATATTACAAAACTAAGTTGGCAAACACTGCTCTATATTTTAAACTCTGAATAAATTGTTATGAATTATTAATGAGTCCATAAATATTGCACTAGGAAATTGCAAGCAATAATAATTATACACATGAACATTAATACAAAGCATACATCTAATACATCATAAAATAAAAAAATACCGGCAGAGTGCGCAGAAGGGTCATGGGCTCGGTCTGCAGATATTGACCTGTTGATTGAAGAGTCACTGTTCAAGGAATCGTCTCGCACTCCGGGATCCATAGACTTGGATCGTGTTTTGGAGCGACCCAGCCTCTTCTTAATGGTTCCAAAAATGTCTCGTTTTTTCCTTCTGCTTCTACTTCTCTCTGCAAAATTTTGTTAATTTTAACCAATTTCATTACCAGCATTCTATCACTAAATGTTACACTTGGTAACAAAAACATTCATAAGTTGCAAATTTGTTCATTATAAAATAAAAAAACTGCAAATAGATATTCTCTCAAAAGAGTTTAAGGCACTGCAAAAAAATTACTGCACTTTTAACAATATCAATGAACCAGTTTGTACATCATGTGTAACAGACTGCTCTTTAGTTTATTTTTGACTAAGAACTAGAGCATTTTTTTTAGGGTAAGTAGGGAAACGGGTAAAAATGCTTCTAAACTACAGTAAACTGACTTTTGCCACAAGCTGTAGTTATTTAATGTTTGATACAAAGAAGTTCCCATAAATGTAAATATTGCTTGCAATAAAACGTAATCAACTACTTAATACACATCCGACACAGATAATGTAAAAATCTAAGCGATCTGAGGATACAATACTGTTTTTGCCTTTGTACTGCAATGTTTCTCTCCTTTTTAATTTGGTATGTTAAATGACATAAATAAACACACAAATAAAAATAATGTGTGTTTCATAACTGTATATAGTGAAGGGGGAACAGCAGAATCTAATGGGCAAAAAAAATACAATATTTATTGACCTGAAGAGTGGCTTTGTTTGCATGAGGTGGAGGAATATCCTAGAAGTAGAACTTTAGCAGCGCTTCAGAAAAGTTGTAAGTTACCATGAATGGACTATATCTGTTGCTAGGATTGCCATAATTCTCTTCAATTGGCAAGGTTCGCCTGAGAAGAACACCGCAAGCTCATAGGTCATATTTGAAGTGTGCACAATACAGCTCAGCCATAACTGTAGGGTTCAGTGGAAGATGTGCAGCATACTCTAGATTGTGTATCTTGCAACCATAAGTGCTACTGTAAGTAAATAATGACCTTCACATTGCCTCACAGCCATGGATCACAAGGTGCGAGGCTGGGCAATTAAGTCATGAATGCTACCTGGTTATTACATCCCATCCACAATTTCAAGCAGAACTTTCTATAGTTCTTTGGGGGGAAATGGTTTGCAGAATGTCGCTCACAAGAGGCAGAAATGTTCATGGAGAACTAATATAATACGTAATTGCAAATGGACCTCCTGAATGGTATGCAGATTCTTATCAACCCTGATTAATGGGAAATGGCATCTTAACTCCTAGTTCTGTAAATGTTACTTCATTATCAGAATGTTGCTGAGCAATTGAAGCTGTGTTGTACGGTGGTATATTGACTTTAATGTTCTACAGTACATTGTAATTTGTAAGCAAGTGAAATGACTACAATTGACCGTGTACAGTACTACTATCCACATACGGGAGTCTACAATATATGATAGGTATGTGACTTATCAATTTGTTATCACCACATACTTGTAGAATGCAGAATTGGACACCACATACTTCAAGCAACCAGTTACTATCAGTCAAAGATGTAGTACTGCGAATATTCTTGGCTCTGATTATTGCCAGACAAAAAAAAAAACTTTGCTGCTTGTACTTTAACAAAATAAAGTACAAACATCCACATTTTAGTAGTTTCAAAACTATCACAGTAACAACCTAAGGTTAGAATTCTGAGTCCTGCCATTGCTAATGTATAGGGTTTAGAAATTTTGGCGAACCGCAAAAAAATGTGAAATACTGAGAAATTATGTTTATTCACAAAATTCTTTAATAATCCCAGTGTTCACCAAACATCGACGAAATTGCTTATTTAAGTTAATATAAAACCACAACTCGAGCTGCTTTTGCAATGAAAACTCTTTAACATCTCTAACCAAAAATGTTGGTAATATGACCAAAATAAATAGTACGTATATATAACAGAGATGAATATTTTTTGTCGAATGTAATAGTTACGCACTAAACATTTGCGCGGTATTTGTAAACACTACCGACTTTACTCATCTTCTGTTTTTTGTAGTAAGGTTCTTGACAACTAGCAAATGTGGCAATTACAACTGCAACTACTGAGCGAAGGTGGTGATTTTAGTCTGCTGCTTACGTCGCAAAATTGATTAAGAATGCCAAAGATAGTTACTGTTTTAGACTGTACCTCGGAGTTTGAAAGGGAAGGATTTTTGTGTTTTATAAACTGACCGAAGCACAAATACTGCGATGTAAACATTGAGAGGGCTCAAAAAGGCAAGTGCTTAAACACTGCCGTGCCGTACGCACAGTGATTTAGTTATAGTGGAGGACATACATAAAAGGACAGCTACATTGGATGCAAATGTGTGTTATTTTTATACTGCCAACAAAACAAAAAGAAATAGGTTTCTGCCACTTTTTTGTTGAAAAATTTTTATTGTGCAAGTAGTATTTTAATTTTACCAACAATAAAAAACTTACTAGTATTTTGTGGTTGGGTTGTGGATTTATGTTGGAGTAATATTGAACCGAATGGGATTTAATTAAAATATTGGTATCTACAAATAAAGAAAAGCTGTATGTGGGTAATATAAAAATCTTGGAAAACTATAACACTAGTGAATGTTCTTGGGCAGTTTAAAATATCTTGATAAAGTACAAAATTGAAAGCACAAAAATGACTGACGAGACAATGTGTGTTACATGACAAGTGTGCTCTCAAAAGGTTGTCCTTTCATCCTTATTGCTAAATATTTTTGAATGTTTTCCACTGAAATATGTACGGATTAAAATTAACTAATAATAAATTCCATTTAGTTTTATCAAAATTTTTACAAAAACCACTGATTTATATTCTAATAAAAGCACATCAATTTTTTTGCTATAAAATCTGACAAAATAAAAATTTTTTTTTTACGAAATTGTAAAATTTTAATGACGAAGATAGCTCATTTTAATTACTGCAAAATAAGGGCCCCATTGATGTACTAACGAAACCAACTAAAACACCCACACATTCTAAATACATGAGAATCAACATGACTGTAACGAGAGGGGATCATATGTGATGCTAATCAGAGCTGACTGCCCTTCCTGAGAAACAGTCCTGTCATTCTGGCCAGCCTGAAAAATGTACGAGGAGAGATGAACTAGGGTAATAAAGATGAAGGGAGAAGCGGAAGTACTCCAAAAAAAAATTACCACACCACATAAGGCACATTAGGTATTTACATGAAAATTATCAACAGTCTAAAGAGGCTCGAGACTAACTACTAATCCAAATATGGGTCCTCTTTACACCAACTGAATAAAAGTGACACTTTTTCAAGCATTTAACACTAGTTTTATTTACAAAAACCATAATATCAATAAAAGAACAATCAAACTACTCTGTATGTGGTGCTTTTGGTTTTATGAGGTTCATGAAAATTAATTTAAGAATTAAATTTTTTTTTGGGCATTTGGAGTTGAAGCATTATAAGTTGTTAAGTAATTATAGGTGTTATAATTTTGTTAAAATAAACTTTTTATACATAAAAAAAATTGTTAAAAAAACATGGGTGCATGTACTTACATACGCGTGTTAGAAGTTATACCTCTTTTGCTTGACTAAAATAAAATTTAATTACGTATGCAAGTAATTTATTTAAGTAGGAAAACTATAAAAATGACAGAAGAAAAACATTAAATACAGTTAATAAAGGTTTGATTAAAGATCATCATTAAATACTTACAAAAATTAACCTCAATACTCAAAAACACTTTCAAAATTTAATATACAATTTTTGTCACTAACAAATTTTTCACATCACAATGCAAGTAAAATTAATTAATAATTATATATATATATATATTACTAATATAAATGAAATTTTTTCAATTTGCTTATTACATGAACTGATTTTTTATTGGTTTTAAATATAACCATGTGCTATGTTGTGTACCTTTCGTTTGTATATAGCTAGATGATACGCGCATGCGAGTTGGGTCATACCCCATACCAAGTTCACTATTGAATTTCGTTACACTGTGCGCGCGCAACTTCCGTTGCACACTAAACTTTTACCCTCAATGCGCCAAAAGAAGTATAACTTCAAAAGTAAAAGAAAATTATGCAAAAATCTGCCAATTAATTTTTTATTGAGAAAAAAATACTAGGTAACAAGTAAAATACAAGGAAGGTAAGTTGCAAGCAAAAATACCAGAAAATCATCCAAGTAAGAAACAAAATGGTGTCCAAAAGGCTAAAAATGTACAAACTGGCATAGATTGTTGCAGAAGTGATGCTACTGAATGAACAGCCAGACAAGCAACCAAATGGAAAAGCTCCTTTAAAAATAGTAAATACATAAATAAAACAAATGGTTAACAATTTAAGTAAATAAAAATTCAAACAAAGTGTTTCAGAGACTTTGACTGGTAATATTTCTGTCCACAATTATCTGTGAAGTAACCAGCCAACCTCGAAGATACTCTGTTTATGACCGACTCCAAAATAAGCGTGTAATAAAACACTTGCAAGATGAAGCTAAAATAGTATGTATATGACTACATCCTCCCATTTCAGTCTCCAACTAAAATTATGTTCGAGGAACAAATAACAGCAAAACATAGAAATGAACTCTGGAGTAATAATAGTAGTTTTATATTCTATATTTTCTTTGGTTTACTTATGCATCTAAGGAAAAGGTCTCCACAAAATTATTATTATTATTATTATTATTAATATTTAAAAATAAAAAATATCTTGTGTAATGTACACGACAAAATTTAGCATTATAATTTGGCTGAGTCAGCTTAAATATAGTAAACTAATTATAATAATATTAATTTTATGAAGAAACCCACAATTTTTACTACCAAAAGCAGTAGCAACCATGACTGAAGCAAATTGTTTGCCACCTCCATCATACTACTAAAGTGTCCAACTTCTAAAAGAGCACAATTACATATGCCATACAAAATAAACACATGTTTTGTGTAAATAAAAATTTATCTCAACTTTTTGACAACAGCAACAAATTGTTTACCATACATATACAGAACAATATGTTTTAAAAATTTCAAGATATTTCAATACATAAATAAATGATTAAAATTATATTTGTAGGATACCAACCATCGAAAGTCCCAGATGCTGGGGATGAATCCGTTCCATCTTGACCTGTCTGTTGACCAGCCATTTCTTTTGTACCTTGCTGTAAACATTTCATCCAATATTAAAAATTTGCTTTGCAAACTTTTCTTATGTATATTTATTACAGTTTTCTAATAATATGCATGCAACAATAACTATTAATCTGATGCAATCACAGTCAACAAAAACATTTCTTCAACAAATAACTTAAATCTTGTTAAAGAACGTGAAGTAAATTTGTGTGTATGCTCCACCAACTTCAACAGTGTTTGGTTTGGTTTAATAAAAAGGCTAATTAAAAAATCTTAATGGTCAGATCTACCCATTATGACTTCCAATCTTACGAACCTGAGAAGCAATGAAAGGAAAAAATCTTATTTTTAAACGAGTAATAAGAATTTTGACTTTTATTCCTAATTATATGTAAATAATATATCATTCATTGTTCACCAAAACTTGGCAACCTGAGCTATGCAACTATCTATTCAATTTTACGCTGTGTGACTAAGTAAGTATTAATAAAAAATTAAGTCTATAAACTGTATACCAAATCACGCAGAATATTCCTGATATGCAAGCTTTTAATCTTTCAAGTATATAGTACACAATTTACAGAACACAATTTACTCAAAGATTTTTACCTTGCAAATTACAACTATAGTATGTAAAACTTGTCCTGCCAGCAAAAATACACACATGAATAAGACTGCAAGAATTTAGAAGGCAGGTGTGCAATAGTCAAAGACAATGTGCTTCTTTTATCTGCAGGTGATAAGGCATCTTATTGCAGTAAAATAAAATCTAGTTGTTTTGGCAAAGACAAACACAAAAAGAGAAAGTTTCTAAGTTTAGGTGAAATATTGGAAGAATTTCAGCTTTGCTATACCATAAAAATAACACTTAAGAGAGAGACTTTATCAAAATTATACATGACCCTACAGTTAAGTAATAGTGGAAATTGATAATAAAAATTTACAGTTATTTTTTCCATTAATAAATAAGTATAATATATATGTTAAAATAAAAGCTTCATGCAAACTACTGTTGAAATCTATATTAAAAAATCAGCAAGAAATGGTTGATTATATTAGTTTAAAAACTCATGCAAAGGCAAGAAAATAATAGTAGTAATGCTCTATGGTACCATACCTTATTAAGTTAAACAGCAAAGATGAACTTTAAAATTTTGTGTAAAGTTTCCTTTGTAAAACTTTCTTAAAAGGTCATACATATATAAACACTGTAAAAAGAAAATTTATTTAATGATGAAACATCCTGCAGTAAGAATATGGACAGAAACAATAAACATAGAAAGAGTCAAAGAAAAAGAACCAATAGACAGAGAGAAATTTGAAGAGGACAAGATGGTAAATAATCCACTAACCAAATCCTTATCTACGTGTTCAGGAACCTCATGCCACTCGCCTGTGCCTGTCTGTTCCACCTGGCAGACAACGAACAAAACAAACCATTGTAAAGCTAGGAAACAGTGAAAATTACAAATTACATGTAATTTGGAATTCATTCTTAGTACCTACATTAACATTCATTTTTCAATCTCTAATAATAAAAATTTAATCTGAAAAGATTTACATTAAGACTAGAATAAAAACTGTGTAAACATAAAACTTATTTAATTCCCTTCAAGAATTTGAAAATTAAAATCCACCTTTAATTTTGTGAAGCACCACAGTCAATAGTGCTGGCACAATAACGATGAGAAAACCACACTTTAAATAATTCCTACAATTTGCATGGCTAAACTGTTAATCCAGAAGTCTCGCAGAAAACTGTCACTAACAGACAACAATTAGTGTACTTTGAAGATGCAGAATGACTTAAGTATGCAGTAGCCTGTTGTGTAAAAGTCAATTAAATTGTTAAACAATTTGTCATGTTTCATACCTGAACAGGTTTAATGCTGAATAATATTTTGTTTCCTTTCAGAAGACATTCATTTGAACCATTTCAACTTTTACACTAACATCTATAAGCATTGTTCTGTTTAAGCTTCATGCTGTGAGCCAAATTATAAAATCTTTTCACTGTATATTTAATGCTCCAACATTTTGCAACAATGGTAACAGCTATTCATTAGTATTGTCCATTTCATGTAAGTGGGGTAAAATCTGACAGAAAATGTGAACAACCTACACACTATGTAAACAGTGAATGCTCTTGTTTGTGAAGTATTGCATCAGCTAATGAATTGCTGCAAGATCCATGTTGTTAAGTTGGTGAATTTGATAGTACTCAGAACTAAACGTTGTAATTTAAAATTTTAATTATACCTACAACATTTACGGTTTAAATTATGTTATTAAAGCAGTATTATATATTTTTTTTACTTTTAGTGAATTGACTTTAAAAATATGCTTAGCAATTACGACAGAGCATGTTGACACGTACAAACGGTAAACGTTTCCAGCCAATGGCTAGCCATGTTTCCACTTTCGAACCTGATTAACGCCATTGTGTATGTGTTTTTTTCTCTTCATGTTCATACAAGTAAATTGTTGGTGTTGTCAGAATATTATATCAGTAGTTAATAATTTTATTTATTTGCTTTCTTTAAGCATAGTTGGTTGTAGGTACTGTAGTGCATTTTCTTGACTGAAATATAATATTAATCGGCACGTATTTATACCTCTTCGTAAAACTGCTCGTTCCTCCATTTTCCTTAACCGCCGTCCGCAATGGAGCGACACAAATATTATTTACGATTCTAAGTTTAAGTTTGTTGGTTTCAGGAAACGTGCGCTGTGTTGATTTTACTAAATGATTCTGCAAATAAATGAGAGAGAGATATAGAGAGAGAGAGATATAGAGAGAGAGATATAGAGANAATGGAGCGACACAAATATTATTTACGATTCTAAGTTTAAGTTTGTTGGTTTCAGGAAACGTGCGCTGTGTTGATTTTACTAAATGATTCTGCAAATAAATTATTTAATGCTAGTGATGAACAAACATGATTTTAGTGAAGTAAACTTGCAAGGATTTCCAATGAAAAACACATGTTTAAGAAGTTGCAAATTTCACAAACAATAATTTGTGTGTTTTGTAAATAATGTATTTGTAAACCATTAATATCATTATTGAAATACACATGGCNAGAGATAGAGAGATAGAGAGATAGAGAGATAGAGAGATAGAGAGATAGAGAGATAGAGAGATAGAGATATAGAGATATAGAGAGATAGAGAGATAGAGAGATAGAGAGATAGAGAGATAGAGAGATAGAGAGATAGAGAGATNTGAGTGTGCATGTGTTATATATATATATATATATATATATATATATATATGTGTGTGTGTGTGTATATATATATATATATATATAGAGCTGCATCTGTACGAATACAAACAATGATGTATGTATAGCATTATATTTTTTCATTAAAGTTAAAACTTTCTTAAGTTATAACAATTTGAATGTTATTTTCATATCAGCTAAATTTTCCACGGCTCCATCAAAACAATATGCAACTCTAAATGCCACACACTCTTAAGCACCTCAAAACAATGCCGTCTCACAAAAGACGAAAGACGTTAAACTAAACTTCCCCTCCCCCCAAACATTTCTTCCTTTTTCCCCTTGAAATAAAATAAACAAAACCCCAACAAACTGAACTTGCCAATTACAAAAAAAGAGTTTGGAATGCCAAACTAGCTATAATATCCTACTTTGATTACTGGACGGAGGTTAGGTAATGTCAGTTTTTTAATGCCTGCCATTACAGGAAACCCAAGGAAAGAGGAAAATTCAAGTGTGCATTAGACTCAAACATTTATTTACAAACATATTTTCTTCACTGATAAAACAGCTGTGGTAGAAGGATACATTGTGGCCATGTTACTATTCTAGAACTGTCAAAATTTACCCCACTTGAATGAAATGGACAATATATATTATGCAGCATATTATAGTATGATATAAAAAGCAAACAATTCTTGAAGGAGTTGCTCACAACTTTTTGAACATGAAAAGCTTGCAACTTGTAGGCTTACATGCAAAAAATGTAGCAAGTTCTTGAAAAAAAATTCTAATTAAAATTAACATTACTTGTTTTTTGTCCAAAAGTAAATTACGTATAATGGAAATACGGTTAACTTTAACTGAACGAGATAATATGTTATCTACTTCCACAAATTATATCTAGCCATATAACTGTGTGTACATGAGACCTGATGTCACTGTTGCTACTTACAATCATTTTACAGAACAACCACACCTTTTTAAAGAGAATACAGGCATCTCTTAGAGAAATCTATTATTGCTAATCTTCCATTTCTGGACACTTTGAAACTGTATGACAATTGCACCACATTGCAGAAGAAATTTAGTAGTTAAGCATACAGTCAACAGTTTCAACTGAAGTATTATCTCTCATGTAATACAAAGAACAGGCATAAACTGCTATGCCATATCTGATGAACATAGGTAATTGCTCCTTTGTGTTTTATGCCTTGCACATCAACCACAGCCATCTCTGATGGCAGTTCTGCCAGGTTATTGCAGCGCATGTTTATTCATAGGACAGCAAATGTTCCCCTCTTCGCACTTCCTGCATTAACAACCCTCCCTGTGACATGAGCGAGGCAGGCTGGAATACTACCCACTGCCAACCATTCTCCTGTGCATCACGTAGTATGCGCAGCTCTGGTGGGATGGCTAACCCTGCCATGTAACCCAGGCACACCCCTGATCCAGCAAGCCAGCGACATGGGTATAGAGACAGCAGCTGAGCCTGAAAATGCCAGTTGATTATCAGCGACGAGACCTTCCAATTCTCTTCCAGCTACAAATATGCTCGCATCCAAACTAACAATGCTGAGTCAGTCTCGCATGCCTTCCAAGTCCTTTGGTCCTTTGGTCCTTTGCTGCTGTGCTCACCACGGTGTCTATCTAGCATAGCAGAGTTAATGCTCGCTGGCAGTGGATGGGGAACAAGTAGTATAGAATGAAGATACTTGGCACAAGTTGTGCTCATGTAGGCATATTTACTGCAGTTTCCTTCCAGGCCAATACACCTATGGAAACTGAGGCAACAGCTTACCAATCATTTTTCCACACAGGAGTCAAGCACTTAACTCCACCTACGCCATTTATTTGCCACCCTACTTATACCTTACAGCCTTTCGCACCTTTCTTGTCCTATTATCAGCATCTACCAGGAGGCACCTGGCCAGAACCACTGGGGATAAAGGATTGGAGGACAAGAGAATTGCTACACAGGTACCTGGCACAAACAACAAGAAAGACAAAGAAAAAAGGACACAGAACCCTACTCACCAATCTCTGTATGTTCCACCATATCTAAACCCACCCAGGACAGAGAATTGGAGGACAGGAGAAGTGGGTTACCCACTTAGTTTCCTTTTTACACGAGTGGTAGTATACAGATAGTACATGATCTGCACCTGGGACGTCCTCCAGAGCCTACCTTCCCCTTGCAGCCCCATAGACCACCCCCCCTCCCCATACCGCAAGCCACTTTATCCACGTGCTTTACTCCCATCGAGGGGAAACACGCATGCAAAGCCACCGCCAAGGAAGTCCAGCAAGCTAATAAACAGCAGAGCTTAAAGCCCAACCAGAGAGGCACAGAAGTGCTGCAGCACTTCCACAGCCCCCTTAACACATGTTCTGGTGCCAGAAAGCACTCCAAACCCCAGGAACTAGAAGTACTGTACCAATTAAGGTCCTAGACATTATCAGCCACCAAACTCCAAGTGATGCAAAGTAGTCTGCACCCAATAATTAGCCAGGGACGCCCTTTAACTGACTAAGGTTCAACCAAAGCAATTCCCTGTGGTACTACTGTATTAGTATTTTTTATGTAAACTACTGGAATGCCGACTAGCAGAACATGAGACCAAAACTGCTATCCATATGTATTATTTTAGTGCCAACAAATTATGCATTGGACAACCACATTCAACTAAAGCACATAAAAAGAAAAAAAAAAAACAATGACCACAAACAGCAGCAGTGGTTAATCCACAAAGTAATAACATTAGCTCATTTGCATTAACTAAAGTTTTTTATTCTACATGATTTACATTAATTTGTGACAGACTGTGTAAGATGCACCCACACAATACAATTTTAACATTTGTATTATGTTACCAACATTATTGATATTGATAACTATAGCCAAGATTATAATGGTGAATAGCGATAAAACCGAAATGCAAGTTAATAACACAGCGTAACACTGAAATTTAAGACATAACATTAAATAAAACAAAATTTAACCAAAATACACTTATCTGCAAAACGGTGACCAACAGTTTGCATAAAAAAATGTATAAACCACGTGATGATAATAATTTAAGTTTTCAGATAATGGGAAGAAAAAAAATAATTTTAAGTTATCTTTCAAGTCAAGTGAAAAACAGCAATATCTATGAGATACTGTATAGGTAAGTCTAAAATGATAATTTAATGAGAAGAAATTTGTTAAAGTAAATATAAAAAGTCTCATGTCCAGATTTGAATGCTTCTTTCTCTATAAAATTATGACTAAAACAATCCACACTGTCCAGAAACCTCAACGCATGGGTTAGATAAAACTGAAAACCTTAAAACGTGACTTTTTTAACCTATGTAATGTAATGCTATGCATAATCATAGGGCCGGTTTAACAATGTCTGTAAAGTATTGGGTTATCTGATACCATGATAAATTTAAACAGAAGTTTGAATCATTAGTAAATCTCATACTGTTTCTCAACATCATTTCCCGGTAAAGAAAGTGTTCATTTACTAAGTGCTGGTTAAGATAAATCTAAAAACCATGCAGTGATGTTATGGTTTGCGGTTGGATGCTATTGGGTTGTCATCCGCTGTTTATGTTGTACTTGTTAAGAAGTTTGCTATGATAACACACAGGAAGTGTCAATAAACAATTCTGGTATGGAAAACCCCCTACTTCAGATCATGTTTCATTAATTCTGTTAGTTCTAAGGTTTTCATGTGTTACCGAATACAAGATGGATGTTTTAACATACATGTATGAAAACTTTTAAGTGGTTTACGTGACACGTGATTTCATTACCTTACAGTTTTCAGTACCACTGTTCTAGTGATTACGCATTAGGTTTACTTGGAATGTAGAGGGGTTTCGACACACATTTACTATTGTGTTTCCGGCACCATACCGAATTAAAAACATTTCTTTCCTATATGTTTGTTTATACTGTCGCCTTACGCTCTTTGTATCGACATCGCCCCACAATTTTTACTTCTATGCCTTTGTGCCCATTACATTATCTTTTAACTAATAAATGCTTTTCTGGTTTTAAGTTGGGATGTTTGCTTACGACTGCCAAGGGAAATTTTCTTCAGGTTAGATTCTTGAGTTTCTCATAAATAGAAAAACAAACTTCACTTTGTATATAGTATGTTTACAGAAAAAAAATTCAAAGAAATCGCACTAAGATATTGCATGTTGACGCGTGACACGTACTGGCATAATTATTTACGACTCCACCTCATCTTTATGTGACATAATGTCACCCTAAGTGAGTTTTGAACCCAGGATGACTTGCTTCCAGAGTCAACCTGCACACCACTAAGTAAGAGGCACCCACGGTCACAGCAGCCAAAGCTGTCAATGCCATTATGTCAGACGTCGCATGTCTTTTAATCACCCTCGCATGTGACAGAAGCCAGCAACGAAGCCCAACACTGCCCCTAAGCAAATGGCAGACACAACCCGCACACAAGGAAAACCGCCACTTCCAGCCTCCCGAGAGAATGCGACCTGCGCTGCTAATAGAGGAGCCCACATCCGAAGATACCCGACCAGCCGAAGGGAGCCGAAGGGAGCCGAAGGACCCGCGCTGGCCGTCTATATACGCCGGGGCGCAACCCCAAAACGTCAGTTCTATACCTGGCAGCTCGCTCCACCACCTCGTGTGCTGGAGCTCTCTGCCTACAGCCTTCCTCAAGAAGGACCACCGCTCCCTTCCAGAAGCCTTCTAGACCAGTGCCCAACAACCCCCTGAAGAAGTCTTCTCCCCCTTAAACTCACTGCCACTTTGGCAGTAACCCCGAGTCCCTTCTGGACAACAGTGTAGATTAGTTAGTGTCAGTAGTTGTCATAGCTACCTAGTTTATTTTCTACTCTTGTTTAGTTTTGCCCTAGGTGCCCTTCATCTGGTGTAATATAGTCTACTTTCACCTGTTTCAGTACGATTGATAGCAAGGAGATAGTAAGGGCCATTGTGTCTATTCCTCTGGGGAATAAATACGTATTCTTACCTAACTCTGTGTGCTTATTCTAGGGTGATTGTGACTTCAGACCTCATAGACGTCAAACCCACAAACGAGATGTAGAAGATCACGTCTTGAAACCCATTTGCAGAAACTAGTGTAGGACTGTAGGCTACCCTTGATCGGGTGCACGTACATCACCAAACATAACCCAGTCTACGGCCACCCATACCTTGAACCAAGTACACCGGTACTTGGAACATTGTAAAGTAGAACCACAACCACTAGGAACACACGGGATGTGAAGCAGCTAAGACATCCAGATCAGCTAACCCACTGTATACACCGTGTTGTACTTCGCCGATTGGAGTGACAGGACTGATTCTGGTTGGGCTAGCCCCTTCTGGTTACACTTTAGCCAGGGAACTCGTCGCCTGCTCCTCTTTTTTGTGGTAGCCCCTTCACGTATGCCCTTCACCCATAGAAGCGGTGCAAGGTAGAGAGCTCAGAGGGCAGTTACTGCCTTTAAACCTAGTCAGTTGCTCTGCAACCCATTGCCGTATGCTCTCAGCAGCCTCTCCTCGCGGGATCGAGCTCAAGTCGCCCGATATCTGGCGAGGCCTCACCTCCCAGTTCCCCCTTAGAACCTCATTCAGCCACCCCGGCAAACAGCACCCGATCGTAGTCCATCTATGACTGGGCCTACCAGTATCCTTGGGCCATGCAAGCCCACACTTCCAGCACCGCAAGCAACCAACCAGCCAACCAGACGCCGTCGCCGCCCACACCAGCAATCAGCCCAGCAGACAGAGCCCTCGTTCCAGCCAGCAGTTGCAGAGCCAGAATCTACCCCGGATGAGACCCAAGCAAAGTAAAGCGACATCAGTGCCTCTGACCGGCACTATAGAACCCTTGTCTGACAGTCATTGCCATTTCTAATAGACGTGCGTCAATGTAGTTAACATGACCTCAAATATTTTTATGCAGTTGTGAAAATTTTCTCTATACTAAAAAATAATTACCTATCTCTATGAACTTCTTCAGATATGTTTTATATTTTCAAGCTGAACCTCAACATGTTACTTCGTCAAAGGACATATTACAATTAAAAATTCATCAAAATTACTTATCCCTGAATAAGTGTGGTTGCTGGAGACAGTGACGAATAAGTCATCAAACAACCATATACCAGACCTGTTTGATGGGAGACATGTCAGGTGAATGTGCAGGCCAGAGAAGCAGTGATATCAGTCATTCATTGAAGAAGGCTTGCACATTCCTCGCCACGTGTGGCCGGGCATTGTCCTGCTGAAATATGGCATGTGGAGTCACTTGAAAGAGGGGCAGCACCTCGGGCTCAAACCTCCCTGATGTAGCGGTTGCTGTTCAGATTGCCCTCAATAAGTAGGAGTCAAGATCGCATGTTTTATTCAATGGCGTCCCAAACAATCACACTTGGCATTTGTCTGCTATGCCGCTCCGCAATAAAGGCTGCCAGATTGCGGTTATCACGGTAGCGTCTAACACGTACGCGGCCATCACTGTAGGACAGGTTGAAGCGAGACTCGTCCAAAACCACTACATTTTGCCACTCAACACGCCAACGATGGTGTTCACGTGCACATTGCAGTCTGAGGCATTTGCGGTTTCTGGACAATGGAAGCCGATGCAATGGCATACGTGCTACCAGTCCTGCCCACACGTTGCAGTGCTCCAGTGTTGAGCCAACACTATGGACGAGGCTGTATTGTCTGTTACAGCCATGAGGACAAAATGGTGGTCATCCCGTGCTGTGGTCACATTGGAAGGTTCCAGTACATGCTTGTCGCTGTGTACGACCCTCTTCTATCCACTGGTTCCACACACGCATCACTGTCATAGCAGTATGTTTTGTACGAGCCTAAATAACACGGTATGACAAACCAGATCATTCTGCCCAGTTTGAACTTGCTCACATGCTGTTATGAAGCCCTTTGACGAGGAGGCATACGGGCACTTGCTTTCACTTCGTTTGATGGCTCTTCACTGACAGCTTGGTGCAACACGGACCTTTCTGGTTACACAAGAAAAGGCACTGCTGGGTCTATGATGTGTACGCTATCTCTTTGCAATTGTAATCACTTATTGCTGTTACACTGTTCTACACATCTTCCGAGTTTGGATTCATTCAGGCCATTCTTTCTTGGTGTCACCATTTTTACAAACAATAGTTAAATAAATATATATAAATATAAATAAATAAATATATATATATATATATATATATATATGACACACACACACCCACCCCCACCAATATGCATGCAAGGATAAATTATTAACTGATCCACAATTCTCAATAATACAATTTGCAATTAAAATAGCACCATAAAATCTTGCGCCCTATTGATAAACAGTTCTCCATAAATTTGTTACAAACCGCCTCCAATTTTAACAATCAATGGAATTACAAGAACAGACTACTACTTATAAGCAGTTTGTCCTCTCAGGAATAATACACACTTACACAGACAAATAAATAAACAGGGACCCCACAAAGACAGCCTCATCACAAGTCAACAATCTGTCTTGTATTTCACAATAAACTATGAAAAAAAAAAAAAAAAAAAAATTCTGGTATTTGATGGTGTATTTTCTACAAAGCCCGGTCACTGCTGTGTTCTAAGAACATATTTTAAAACACTGATAATCTGTACAAGTGTGTGTGCGCGCGCACACACACACGCGCACTTATGAACTTACCTTGACCATCTGTCTGGGCTGTGTTTGCTGATTAGTCCAGAAAAGTTGACAAGCAGGGAAAAGGGACAAAAACAAACAAGCACATTATTAGTTTGCCAGGCTTCCAACTGGACGCAGCTAAATTTATAACATACAGCTACTGGGACATCATCTATGCCACCACACACCCACACAACACAAGATACACAAGCTGTCGCAAAAACTACAGAATTAAAAATTAAAAATGAATAAAAAGCACACACACTTTGACAATTACAATCAACATTGTTTAACATGCCCAATGATGAATCTTCTAACTGCCCTCAGAAGCTTACCCCCAAGGTTGGTAGCAACTGTGGAATTGAGTCCGTAATTGCTCTGATTTACTGCAGTGAAAAGGTATTAAAAGACTAACTTACAGATGTACAAATAATTTGACATATCATTACTGTTCAACCTATTTTGTTGAACTTCAACTTTAAAAAAAAAAAAAAACACAGAATTTTTAGTTTCATGATATTTGAATGATTATTAGTCAAGGGTATAATTTTACAGTTTGTGCAGAACAGATAGTACAAAACCACTTACAAATTAAGCAAGGTCATGTTCTATTTCTTATATAAATGGAGTTGTTAGAAAACTGAAGTGGTTTTTTTTCCCATTTCCAAATAGTACAAGCTCTATTATGCAGAGAAAAACAAAACCACATCAGTGCACTTTTGCAGTGTTCACTGAAAATAATCATGGAGTCTATATACCATGTTACTTTGTGTAATTTAATGTTAATATAAACATAATGTACGTAGCTTAATCATATTGCAAACTGTACATATAAACTCTTCATATACATACCTAACAACACTAAGAGCACTTGAAAATCATTTAACTTTCTAATTGAACTCGCAGCACCTCGCCACTAGCAACTCACACCAACATGTCAGGATTAAAAAATTTGTGTTCCATACCACATGCAGCTGATGTGTAGACTGGCCAAAAATAAAATGACTTGGTACGTACACAGATTCATCTGCAGCAAAGGATTGTAACAATATCCTTGAACAACATATAATGCAATTTTGAGTAACAGAATTCAGCCTACTTCCTAGGCAATTAGGATAAAAGCAACCTAGTGGTACGCCTTGCATATGGTACTGGTTTCTCCAGAGAGATTCTTTCTACCAGCTTGCCATACAGTTGTTTAAAGACCCTCAGAACAGTCTATGGTGGGCAGGGCTCGGCATATCCACCTGCCCAGTCGCCTCTACTGGAAATTTGTTGCATTCGAGTTCCATTAGAGAGGGTTTGCTGTGAAGTTTGACACTCAACTGGGACCAATGTTTATATCAATCAGTACAACAATCATTCAGGCAAAAAGAGGCCCAGGGCGAGTTGCAAATGAGTCATCTCAGGAAAGGCTTGTGACAAAGTGAACCTGGATCAGGAATGGCTTGATCCATTGGGTGTAGTTTGTAGGCTAGATCTAGACACTCCCAAACCAAATGTCATCAAGGCTCAGTATACAGGCAGGGCCGTGAAAATATTTGAGTGATGACTGAACTGAGGTTAGAGTCAACATTAAGTGAGAAGATTGAATGTGTATTTTTAATGTAAAAGGCATCTACTTACAGATTTAATTACTTTACTCCTCGTATTGCAAATATAGATTGACAGTGTGATAAAAAGTGGGCATGGCTACAACAATACCTATTCAAAAAACATACAACTGCACACTCTCTGTGAAAAGTCCTGTTGGAACAGTACACGACCTGGAACAGTACACGACCAGCCAGAGAAATTGAGAAGTTATACAAAGCAGAGAAATAGAAGTAATAAAAGAAAAGGTAAGCATACGATTAAGTGAAGACTAAATGTTCTCCCGTGTCAATGAATAGCGCAACCGAAAGGGCAGCCTTATAAACACACAGGTATAAACAAATTATCTATACTGAGAATCAGAAAGCACAGAAGAGACAGACCTAAGGAAGCCATAACTCTCAGCAAAAGCAGGCGAGTAAACTGTTTACATGAAAGTTGACAGACATTATGAATCCAGTAACATCTGCCCTGCATTGCTGATGTTTATGTTGAATCATAGTTAGGGTCAAATAACGGTAAAATCTTAAACCAATAACTCAGTGGTCTGATCATACTTCTGCCACATCTTGAACCAGATTTCTGTGGAACATTCATTATCACCTTATGTCATGTTCTGTCAAGCAGAGGTGTCTGTTGCAACACTCTTCTATAAACTGCCACATACGATTATTGTTAGTCCAGTTGTTGCTCAATATTATATTGAAATGAAAGATTACAACAGCATGTCTTGAAATAACTGCTTCCTACTAAACACCCGCATACTGTAATATGAATAAACGTACGTTCAAAATTGACGTGTAATGCGCACCGACAATTATTTAAACACTACTTCGCCTCATCTTCCCGTGTCATCACGTCACCCCAGGAAAGATTTGAACCCAGAACGACTTGCTACCAAAACCTACCAGCATGCCCCTAGAACGCAGGGGCACCCACGAACATATAAGCCAAGTTTGTTTCGCCTTTATGTCAGACGTCGCGCCAAACCCCCACATGTGATTGAAGCCAGCCGAGTGGCCCAGATAAGCACGTAAGCTCACGCAGCCAATGCAACCCTGCACGACAGAGATGGTAATTCATTCTCAGCAGCTCACTCCACCACCTCGTGTTCTGGAGCTCTCCACCAATTTCAACATCTTCACGACCTACCAGAAGCTCTTCAAGACTTTCACCAGTAACAACCAAAGACGACTTCATCCCCCTTCAACACGCACTACCCTTATGGTAGTGCTACCCCTAGTCCCTTCTGGGCAACAGCTTCGAGCTAGTTAGGGTCAGTTAGTACTATAGCTACCTAGCCACATCTGCTCTTGTCTAGTTTCGACCCAGGTTCTCTTCACCTAGTATTCGTAGTCTAATTCCTTTTTCAGTTCCTGGTTAGTTAGGAGATAGTACAGGCCACACTGTCTATTTCTCGCAGAATAAACACGTTTTCTATCAAACCTCCAAGTACCGATTCTAGGGTGACTGCGTCTTTTATCCCCCGTAGACATCAGCCCACCAGGGAAAAGCAGGAGACAGCGTCATTTACAAACCCAATTGCCGAACCTAGAGGAGGACTGCAGGCTCCCTTAACCAGGCGCACGTGCGTTGCCAACACACCCATTAGACGGCCACCCATACTGTGCACCTGGTGTGCAGTACAGTAGAGCCACAACCATTAGAGACTCAATCCACAAGGCGGCTAGTCAACCAGCCCAGCCAATTCATTGCATCCAGCGCGCTGAACTGGAGGTCTGCCCACTTTTGGACCACATTCATTTTGTTGTCTGACATCCAGGGTAAATCCACCGCTCTAACCACCGCGCTGAACTGTCGCCGGTTGGAGTAATCTGGTATGACTCTGGTTGGCTCAGCCTCGGCTTCGCAGCACTTTGCAGCATTACGCCCCAGGATTAAACTCAAGCCGCACAGCAGTTTGAGAGGCCTCACCTCCCAGCTCCCTCCCCCTCATTTAAGCCCTCATTCACGACCACTGGCCAGCCGCATCCGGTCATCAGAGACATTATGTGCCACTGGAGACAGCGAACCAGTGATTCTGGAAACACCAGGACCAGCAGCCCTCTGCAGGCACTCTTCAGCACCACCAGCTGCAGCACCACCTCCGCCCAAGGACTGAGCACGAATTCCGGCCGACCTCAGCAGCAAGAGTGGCAGAGTCAGGAGCTACCCCAGGCCACACCTAATACAGGTAAACCAGTGGCTGTGTGCCAACCAGTAATACGAAGAACAACCAAGCCCACAGCCGACTGTGCCGTGCAATCAAGCCACACGCTCTAGCATATACACCGGCCAAGGTCCGGTTAGCAGCCAGTAAAGTCAGCCAAGCATACCATCCGTGTCTCTAACAGACACACAAAACCTTGCCCGACTGTGCCGTCGTCGTCAGTCACCAGACGTCACATGTGAAAGTAGTCAAAATGTTTTATATGTAATATAATTGTATACTATGCATGTGTAATTTTACACAATTCTTTATGATTCCAGAATGAACTACAAATCTAAATTTAAAATGCTTAAATTTATAAATTTGTGAAAAAACCTCAACATGTTGACCCTTGTGTATTTTACTACTACATGGTAAGTGTATGAACACATTCATTTCTGTTTAACTGCACATGTTCCACAATTTAATTCTCATATCTGTGCAAATGTATAATGTCAACTTAATTAAAAAAACAAGGAAAAGTAAATTTACAATTTTAAATTTGTATGTTTAATGTGTGAAACAGCTACAGTTGGTTCAATTTTACACATAGCTTGTCATTTCTTATTCCAGTGGGAATTTTACAGTTTCTTTTTAAAACACAGATGCATGACGCTTTGTTGAAACCTATCCATAACTGCAATTTCTCATGTAACTGCATGCTTAAGCTATGGCAAAAAAAAAAAAAAAAAAAAAAAAAAAATCTTAAATTAAATTTTACATTCATAATCTATGGCAGGCTTCATGAATAAATGGCTTGTGGACAAATGAAATTGTCAAAATTATGTGCATATCTTTCTGTATTTATTGTTTGTATATAGAATTATAAAAAGTTTTAGTACTTTGCTGACTCAGCACTTTTCATAGAATAATTCAATTACTGTTTCAGGCAGAAGAAGCTTCTGATGGTGGAAGTTTGATGCATGATGCATACTGGGAATAGTATCTTTTCCCAGACTCTGCCTCATCTCTGTGCGAAGCAATGTAACCCAAGCAGGGTTTGAACACGAGATGGCTTGCCTCCACAGCCCTTTACTTCACTATGCCAGCCGCCATGTGTTGAGTAATCAACCTCCACATTTAACAGAAGATGAAGCGAAGCAAAGTGCTGCCCATAAGCAAGCGGCAAACGCAACCTGCACACAAAGAAAACTTCCCGCTTCCAGCCTTCCCCGAGAGAATGTGGGCAGCGCCGCGAAGAGAGGAGCTCACACTCAAAGATACCTGACAGCAGAAGGTAATCTAAGGAGCCGCGCCGGCCGACTATATAAGTCAGCTCGCACCCCAAGAAATGCAAGTTCATTCTCAGCAGCTTGCTTCACGAAGGACCATCACAATCTTCCAGAAGCCTTCTAGACCAGCAACTAGCGACCCCCGAAGAAGTCATCTCCCTCTCACACTAACTCACCACTCCAGTAGTAACCACCCCCCCCCCTCCCGCAGTCCCTTCAGGAAAACAGTGTAGCTAGTTAGGGTTAAGTTGTTGTAATAGCTACTTAACTTACCTGCTCTCCTTTAGTTTAACCCCACATCCCCTTCACCTGGTCAACGTAATCTACTTCCGCCGGGTACAGTGAAATTGGATAGCTAGGAGATAGTAATGGCCATCGTATCTATTCCTCTGAGGAATAAACACGTGTTCTTACCTTAACCCCTGTACTGATTCTAGGGTAATTATTTCTTTATACCTTTTAGATGTCAACCCACAACTGAAAAGGATATCGCCTCTTCATACTGATATTACCGAAGCTAGTGTAGGACTGCAGGTTACCCTTAACCGGGCGCACGTACATCGATAAACGCAACATATTCTACGGCCACCCGTACCTCTAACCAAGTACTCCGGTACTTGGAACATTGTTAAGATAGAGCCACAACCACTAGGAATACACGCAACGAAGCGACTAGACATCCAGATCAGATAACCCAATCCAACCACCAAATTGCAATTCGCCGATTGGAGTGACAGGACTGATTCTGGTTCACTTAACCCCTTCTGGTTGCATTTAGCTAGGGAATTTGTCACCTGCTCCTACTTCATGTGGTAGACCGTAGTACCTTTCCCGTATGCCCTTCACCCATAGAAGTGGTGCAAGGTGGAGAGTTAAGAAGGCAGCTGCAGCATCAAAACCTAGTCAGTTGCCCTGCAACCCTATGCCTTCTTCTTTCAGAAGCCCCTCCCCTCGGGAACAAGCCAAGCCGCCCGGCGACTGGCGAGGCCTCGCTCCCAGTCCACCCTAGCACCTTTCTTCAGCCATCCCAGAATATTTCCGGTGAACAGCACCCGATCACAGTGAGTCTACAACTGGGCCTACCAGTACCTCTGGGCATTGCCAGTCCGCATTTCCAGGTGCCGCAACCAACCAGACGCTGTCGACGCCCGCACCAGTGATCAGCACAGCAGCTGCCCTAGGGCAGGGCACACGTTCCAGCCAGCACCAGAGCCATGATCTACCCCGGTTAAACCCAACCAAGGTAAATGTGTGTTAGTACTGAAACCCACCACACGTAAAGCTGTAATCGCCACACCTGCCTCCGTGCCTAACAAAAGGCCCACTCGCTCTACCTGGTACCAAGGTATAGTCAAGGCCAAGTGCCCCATCATTGAAACTCTCCACTTAGCGAGTTTAAAACCAGTGCTTCTGTCCAGCACTATAGAACCCTTGTCTGACAGTGACGTCTCAGACTTCCAATAGACTTAATACGTCATGTTGGACGACTTCACTACGAGGGTTTATTTGTGATACAGTAAAGGATTTTTACCTTATGAAGAAATGAAGGTGGTTCCAACAATTCCAAAATTGAAATTAGTGATAGGAGAAGATTAGCTAGAAATGGAGCCATTCGTTAATGCCCCACATAAAAGGTGTTTCTGGAGTTTGATTGTGCTTAAACTGCCAAAGTTCCAAACATTGTTTCTAGTGCTGATGTTTTTTTTTTTAAGTTTATACAAGAGTTTTAAAAATAAGCAACACGCCATTTAATTGTTTTATGTGAATCAAATTCCTGATTATTTACATTCTGTAAGGATGGCAAAATGGAAAGAAATTAATCTATTTAAAACTGAAACTTTTATGAGCTAGATACTTAATACTTATTGAACAACCACAAGGCTGGACTGAAGCTGTGAAGACATTTAAGCAGACCCTATGTTTACCCAACAATAAATACTCACCAAGTTTCACATAATAGGCCCGGCCCAATCCATACGAGTCCTATTCAAATATTTGCTTCTCAAGCCCACACACACTGTAATGTACTTCCTGTTTTTACTATCTTAGTTTCATCTTTGAAAATGTATATTTCATATACTTTTATTCTTTACCTTTTTCAATAATCGATTAAAAATTATGATTTTACCACTTTACTATTACCGGAGATACATTCAACAATATTTTAGAAATTCACATTAAATATTTCAACAACCTACAATTGAATGCAAGCAATTTTCCCCTGCACAAGCTGAATGGCAAAATATGTTTATGAATGATATTTGAATTTGATTTCATATGTTACTTAACAAAATCAACATATTTTAAAAATATTTTGCTGGAGTTTGTTTACAAGTATAAAGACATCACGCCTTCAACTAGTCAAAAATACAATGTACATACAATAATCTGGGGAAGCAAATATTCATCTTCAGTTAGCTATTGATGGTGCTGAACTGAATTGTATCTGGGGGCAACCAAAGTATCTGAGAAATTAGTAGCACTCAAAAACACGGGTGTACACACACTACACTACACTACACTGCAATTCAGAGAGGAAAGGGTCCGAGAGTGCACTCACCCGCTGCACACTGTGGATGATAAGCGTACTCTTGCTTGTCTGAGTTTGTCCTGGCCGGTTGCGCGTCTCCAGCTCCTTCAGTGCAGAGTCTGTAACCACGTCTCCACCATTTGTTAGCTGCTCTGCCGGTTAGAAAAAACCAAAACCAACGGTACACGTCACACACAGCAAACCATGCATTCAAAAAAAAATTTTTGCACACATCTCATGCTGTAATTATAATTGTTAAAAATAGCCCACAACAAACCAATTAGATTGGCACTGAATGAAGATAGCAGGCACAACTAAACTGTGCACAGCAACATAACCATCATCCAGAACAGTTAAGCAAGTTACCAAATATTTAAAAAGCCGAAAATGTTGGGACACGGGCATTCAACTGTAAATAGTAGTACATGCAATAATCATTACTTTATGTCCAAAATTTGTATTCTGACGATTCTACACAAATAAATGGCATGTTCCCTCCCACTCCCTGCGTGCGCGCACACGCACATGCATGCACGTGCGTGCGCACACATAATCTGCAGTTCCTTCTAACCCCATCTGTGGTTTCCATAAATTAAATGAATGAGTGGCTTTCTTGTGGGAAGGTGACAATTCATGCAAATTTAAAGGCTCAATCAGTTACAGAGACCTTCTGACAATTGAGATTCTTAACTTTCTCATTAGACATGCAGCCAANGATTAGACATGCAGCAAAAAGCTGCCATCACAACAGTTTCAACTGTCTGCTATCATGGTCACAAATTTTTTTTTGTCGTGAGAAAATGGTATTGTAAATTTTTTTAACTGTTATATTATGTTTACAATAATAATATTCAGTTCTAATATTAACANTGAGAAAATGGTATTGTAAATTTTTTTAACTGTTATATTATGTTTACAATAATAATATTCAGTTCTAATATTAACATGACATGAAATCTGGACACTGACTACTAACTTGCAGAAGAATATAACGAAACAGCAAATTAAACGAACACTTCAGAGTTATTTATCAGGAAATAAACAATACACAGATAATTTTTAAGATTTCAGGATAGAGAAGTTGTAATGAGGGGGCAGGAGAGGAGAAGGCAGAGCATTTACGCACATATCAACGGTATGTTTGCATGCAAATATGCCAATGAAATTGGGCTTTTGCATTACAAAACTTGCTTCATCATATTTCTTTAACATCTAGACCTGCTCTAAAAAACCGTCATCGTCTTGCACAGGCCTTTACAAACCATTGCATTGTTTTCAGTTTTACCAAACAAAATGATTTGGGTAGTTTATTAAAACATAATGTTTTTATTACTGAAATCTATCATTTTTGTATGCAAGTTAACTGGTTTTCACATTTTTCTTTTACAGTTCTCTACCACTACATTGGTTTTTAAAAGTTTTGTTAAATAAAATGGGAATACAGTGCTAATTCCAGTAAAAAAAAATTGGGATTCCTCTACAGTTATATCTATCAGGTACAAACAATTGTTATACATTCATAATTTGACTCTGTAAAGCATTCAAAATAACTGTATGTTACAATTGCACCATGCCCAACCAACTGTGGATATGCCCATTTACAGACAACCACACTCTCAACAATGATCTGCGCTGGGAGGTATTATTTAACACTACTACCGTTATCTGGCAATATTAATGCAACATCTATTTTCTTTTCTTCTAAATATTTCTTTGACCACAACTGTTTTCACAAAGATCGAAAAAACATTAAAAGAACAAGACTTTTGCCACAAAACCTAATATCTGAGCACCAAATCACTAACTGAGTGGTTCTGAGGCGACTGCATTCAGGATGTACCAACCACTAAGTTTAGACTTCCATTCCTTAATCATAGAATGCAAAGAAATCTATTTGTGGCCAAGACAAAATGAATTTAATTTTTAATTACTTATTTATTCCTCAGAGTTAAATAAATTTAAAAACAGTATTTTATATCACAACTTCTCAATGTTTCCATAAAATGAAACTCAAATTTGCTTATCTTATTCTGCACCAGATTAATGTTGTTTTGCAATGCTTGTGCAGTAGATTCATGTAAAAGTTTAGTAGTCCATACAGGATGTGACTTCTGCAACAGGCTGAAGGTAAGTAACTGAACTGTCACTGTGTCGCAAGTAGGAGCTGCGTTACAGGCTACAGTCTTTTCAGAGATTGCCTGCACCACCATTTACAATAATAAACGTTACGTTGACCTGCTCAATAAAAAAAAAAAATTGAAACACTACTTTTACACTGTTTGGAAAGTGGCATCACTTTTGTTGAAAAGATTCTGGCTTTTTTCTTTAATCCCAGTTTGAAACAAATAGCCGGTTGCAACATTGAGGTTCATCTCTCAATCTGAGATCATGTTCGAACTTGTTCTAAGATCAACACAGAAAACTGTCGCACCATTTGAATCCAGAGCATGACTGGAGATTGAGATGAACTTGATTTTGAACCACCACATATGGTGATTCAAAATCTCAATCCGAGATCAGAAGTATCTAAAAGCACTGTTGAATATATGTATCTACCAGGAATAAACTTAGTAATATTAAAATGGTTTAAAAATGGATTTGGTTGTTCTTTACTGGTTAAAATGTAAATGAGACATTTTACAAAGGCTTAATAAAGAGAGAACGAAATTCATACTTATCCCTCCGGGCAAACACAATGGCAAACTTGAAAAGCCATTCAGAATATCGGAAACTGTCCTATTTTTCCGCACAAGCTAAATTAGAAGTCAAATTTTTTGCTCACGAAAGAGCAGCTATCACCAACAAATGATGTTTGAAAATCCACTAACAGATAGCACTACCTACATTTTTTTTTTTTTTGGGAATTTAAAACAACATTATGCACATTAATATTATTCAGTAAAATTCGTACAGCAATTACTTTACTTAAAACAGATAAAACATCGCACCATCTTGTTCATTGTACACTACCTTCTTCAATATTATTGGTATTAAAAATAATGAAAAAAGTGAGTGAAAAATATTTCCAATCAAACAAAACAAACTGAAATTTTGCAGTGCATTCAACTAAATTATATAGTAAAAAATCCTATTCTTAATGTCCACAAAAATGTATTAATTGTCTCTGTACTTCAAAATATACAGTTGACCTTACGGACCAAGAAAATCACAAACAGTGTTTCATCTCAATCCTAGTTCCAAACCAAGATCACAAGATCTACGCTCAAAACTCGGCCGTTTACGTTGGTGCAACACTTGTACATTGGAACTCTGATCCAACTAGAGATCGTGTTTGAACAAAGATCTTAGGATTTCGGTTCAGGGCTGTTAATGGTGCAACCAGGCAAAAGCAAATTAAACCCAAGAAAATCTACCTCATAAGTACAAATTCAGTTGAATCCATTCATGTTGAATATATTCTGCAGTAACTGTTGCAAAGTCACAAGCTATTTTTACACTGCCATTAATACAGTCTCCTGGCCCGTCACACTAATAGCTACCATATAAAGCACTGACTGCAGAACTCTGTAAAGAGCACTATATTTACACTCAAAAATACTCTTCCAGCTATCATAAATTGTTTGTCTTATCACACAGTAGCCAGGTTTTCCAGACTGGGTATATTCTACTATTCGTGCTACGTTTGTCATGGCAATAGAATTGTAAAATACTGTTTGATTGCTAGTCATTTTCTTTTTCCTTTGCCCATTTGCTCATTATTCTTTGCCCATGTGGACAGTGGCCACAGCAGACGTTTAGTACATATTTGAAAGAAAGACTATTAACAGAAGTGAGCAGCTTACCAAGATGAAATGAAAGGCCCATGATTAGTAACAAAGCAAAAGTGTACAGCAAAATCTATTGTGACAGTTCCTATACTTACATGCAACTACAGAATCATCTAATAAGCTCATAGTCAAAAACGATGCTTGAATAAACAAAACTACTTGCTGGATACATACCTGTAGCATACGTTATAGGTTTATGTCTAAATTCATAAACACGTGTAGTGTTACAGTTAAAGATTTAAATGATAGTTACCACAGGGTTGAAATTACATAAACTTACTTACCATCATGACATTTTGAGTTCTCCATACAACAGAATACAACTATCCTAATATATTTATACTCCAATGAAGTGTTATTAAAGTCTTACTTGTTTAGAAACCCACTACAATAAAGTATGGTAAACAAGAGTATTGCTCTGGTAAGAATACTGATGGCAGTGGCATAACTGTAGCAAAGTAAAACTACATTCAAAGAGAATAAAAGGCACAATATACAAATATTAGGACTGTGCAATAACAAAAAATTTTGTACTTGCAAAACATTGGCTATGGAATTGTGCGTTTGCTGACATTACCATATGCTTAACACAGCAAACAGTTGCAACAACGGACAGATCTGCCACCTTCTGAGATTGAAAATAAAGAATGTAGCAAACCAATTTGGTGTCAAAGTTTTTTAAACTCACCACCATAAATTTTATATATGAGCATAACATTTTTTTACAAACACATCAAGGTTTAAATGTACATATTACATATGGTACTCGTCATAAAATCCAAAAAATACAGTCATAATTACTTTTTGTTTATCCCTAGTTTTTCACTGATGACAAGTTTGTACTTTCGTACTCTGCCACTTTCCAATCAAAACTGTAATTTAATAACAACTGAAAACAAATTCACTAATGTTTGTTAAGATACTATTGTTTCCAAGAATATTTCATGTTAGATCCAACAACTTTCAATAGTTAAACATCATTCTTCACCCCATTATTAAATTCTTTGCAGGACATATTGTTGATAGCAACAAGAATTTCACTTTTAGCTAGGCCAGTTCAACATGTGTTCCTTGAATCTGTCAAATAGTTTGCCATAAAACAAAATAGCACTCAATGAATACATTGTAATTATAAGTGACACTAATTTCTTGAACTGTTTTAGCTTAGTTCACCATGTTTCTTGAAAATGGCTGTCTACTTTTGAGACAAACTTTGTTCTTTCCAAAAACAGAGTATTATTAATGTAAATCTCTTTTACAAATGCAAAACTCTTGTGGTAAAGTTATTTTATTACCTGTATAATTGAGGCAAATTTTATTGATTGCATCAATCTATTGTGGCTGTTACATGCATCTTGTTCGCTTTAGTTTCACCTGGTCATATCAATTTAGTCATGAGAAAGTTTAGAAATTAACAGTTTCAGTTATTTGTAAAACCTGTGTTAATTACTACATAATGATTATTCGTATAATTTTTTTATGTTCAGGTAATTGTTTTACTATAGTCCATTTATGGTTACTTCCAACTTTTCTGAAACCATGATAAAGTTCTACATTCAGAATATTTCTCCGCCTTATAGAAACAAAGGTTAACTAAGTCTAGAGAATTACCTACACGAAAAGGGCAACTCACCATATTTGGGCACACTCATTTTTAATAATAGTTTGCACGAGAACTATTCTTTACTAGGCTTTACCAACACACCTATTTTCTCCCTGTCGTTATTTGTATTAATTAATTATAAACAAAATAATATACTTTGTAGATAAAATATAAGTAAAAGTACAATTTAACTGAAAATAGGATATTTTTATGTTAACACAAGTATAATACGCTTGAGACTCGAGACTTATTTAGGAAAGAACCAAACACGCCATACATGGGGTAGGATTGATTCACAAAATGTGAAGAAACCGTAAATAGGCTATACTTGTTCCACTTCATGAAACTGTATTTTAATATTTCAGTTCAGTATTTGTAAAGTTTCTGCCACATTATTCACACTCAAATCACCAACAAGACTGTTTATTAGAAAGAACTATTACAGAACTGCATAAAATTTTCTTCTACATTTTTTGTCTGAATATACTGTGCATTATTTTACAAACAATTTTTATACCAATAGTTATTTTTTTATTCTTACTTATGCCTTAACAATGATGTAAGATGTAGGCTTCAACATTAGCAGTCAGCAAATTGATGGGTGAGGGATTCACTGCCAGAAGACATGTCAAAGTTTATGTAGCCCAGTTGTAGGGAAACATCTGATCAGGTTTAGATTTCCTTTTAATTATTATTGTTGAGAAATTTTTCAATGGGCTAAACATTCATCCTATTGTGTAAAAAAAAATGAATACATAACATTCCAACTAACGTTTGTTTAAAGTCATCCTTGTTGCTATGTGGCTGCTGCAATGCTATTTTCTTGCAAATTTTAAGTTGCTTAAAACCTTCCCCAATGGGTTTGAGAGCATACGTATTGTTGTGCACGGACCGTTTGTCCCCCTCTCCACCTCTAACTAAATGCACATCCACTCATGGTGCAGCAGTAGGCGAGCGACCATGACTTGACCTGCCTCCTCCTAGCCCCTCCACTAGGCAGCAGACCTGCTACAATGCCAAACATATTGGGAAAGGGGGGGGGGGGGAATTGATAACTGGCTTCACCACCCCTTGCCCACTTTCTGGAGAAATCACAGAGTCTGTGGACTATCGTGCAAGCATTCAGGTCATCTTCTCCCTCTGCACAAGCAGACGACGTGTGAAAAATGTTCTCGCATATGGTGCCGAGACTATGCATACCGGAGTGCTCAGACAATTGAGTCTGCGGTAGCCACTGGCAAAGTGCAGCAAGCCATGAATGAAAAAGAGGATCGACGGGGAAGAAGAGAGAGAGAATGTGGTGGATGAGCATGTGTAAAGCAGTGACAGACTGGGTATGAGTTTTTCAGAGGGCAAGTTACCCAACGAATAGCGTGCGCATGTGTATGGCAGTGCTCAGAACAATCCAGAACATTTTGGACAGGAAAAACTGGCTATGCCTGTATTTAAATAAGGTGGAACTGAATGGATGAATGATACAGACTTGATTGTAGATACTAGAACTTTCAATTATCAAATATGTAATTTAAATTAGTACCTAGTTCAGTAGGTGTTAGAAAACTGTTTATAAAGACTGTTTGAGTGTTAATTTCTGTGAAGTGAGGGACAGTTATGTAAATAATAGCTGTAAATAGCAAGTGTTGTCAAAATAGAAAGTTACAAAGTATTTTTTCAAAATAATTTGTAAATAAATTTATTTTTTAAAAGATTGTTATTAGTCATAATAATAATAATTTTCTAATTTATTTATAATCTCTTATTTAATTAAACCCTCCATCCCTTAAAGAACCTGGCTATGCCCACCAATTTAGAACATTTTTAAAAGAATTTTCTTTAGTCATCTGTAATGTATTATGTTTTGCAAAGTGTGTTATTAACACTAGCTATTATCATAAATGAAAGTAAAGAAATATATGTGAAGTGTTTGTCATTACTTCAACCAACCACAAATTGTGTGGCAGATTTTCAATTCAATGGCTTAAAAGCAGCCACATTACATTTCTAACTTGCTGGTATTAAGACTTCAAATGATTGCATGTAATCAATGTACATATTACTTTTGCCATCAGTATGCCATTCTGTGTCCAGAAAAAATTTAACAACTAAACTGGGTGAAGTACAAGAAGATGTTTTAAAAGTATGTAAAATGTAGTTTTAAATTACACCAGCCATGTAGAGTCTTTGCTAACTATCCCCATGGGCTTCAACAATAGAAGTAGAATCTCTTTCCCACAACTGGACATATTCTACAAAAATGTTTGTGAAATTATTGAAAAAAACATGCATCTCAAGTGATACCTCTTTTGTACCACCTTCAGAATCAAAATATCTCTGTAATGCTGCAGGGCAATCTTTCCTTCTAAATTTAAAGCAACTTTTAATTGCAGGTAAGTTGTGAATCTACTGTTTGCAGCATCCCAGAAAGTGGAATGGAGATGTTTGGATCCAAAACCTAAGACTATGAATTTGTAAAGCCAACGTTAATTCTCTGTGGTGAAGATACAGTAATGATTTTTAATTTGTTCATCATGTATTAATTTAATTTTACATGACAAAGACCAATAAGACTGAACACAAAATTTTGTTACCTAATATAGAACATCTACGAGATGTCCTTACAATTTGGGATAAATGGTAACCCTAATGATAGACAATAATGTCAAGCTGAACTCTGTAAATGTGTTGTGCTTCTGAACATAAACACTTCAGTGTTTCAACTGTATAAAATGCAAATAACTTGTGATACAACACTTTTGTTCATAACAAAGCAATGAACCAAATTATTAAAAAGACCGCACTTATAACTTTCCCACCTTACAGACATATAAAAAAAATGTCTGAATATGTACGACTAATCTTGTCTTGCGAAGTCTGAAGATTGTGTTGTTTACTGGTGAAACAGGTCCGCTGTAAAGCCCATCACTGTCACCAATGAGTTGAATATTAGCAGAGCAATGACCTCAGCACTTGAGATAACTTATAACCACTACAAACTCTATACTTTCTATTGAATGAAATTTCACAGAATTTGTTACTGGACATTCCCAAAACCTACAGAACTCTTGCTTCCCATTATAGAATTTAATTTGTTTATTAAACATGCAAAGTTTCGCATCAAGAAATCACAAAGGGGGAAAAAAAAAAATTACATGCAGCCAAACACAAAAACAGAAATAAACTACTACTAACAAACTATTCAGGTAAAGTAAACAGTAACCAAAACTACATAATTATAACTGGCTAATTCACAGATGTGTGAATACAAGCAATTCAGGTACAAAACTATAGACATAATATTTTAATATGTAAAGTAATAGCTAAATGTGGCAACAATGTTTTTTTTTTAGTTACTATAATTTAATGACTTACTTTTTGTGAAGAGCATGCAAAAAATTATAAAAAAAAAACAGTAGTAAAATGCAAAAATAAGAACATTTTACAAGAAAACTGTGTCTTGAATTTCTTTAATTTGAATAATTTTTAATTCCTTACAACAGTAATGACGAGAGAATAACTGGAAATCTAAGCTCGCTGAAGGACATGAACATCAGGCTGTTTCTAAATATAACCAAGAGGTCAGCTACACCCACTATAAAACTGGGCATTATCATGCAATGCAAAATCATAACGAATAAACAGGCAGAAAAATTTACAGAAAACTATGCCAAAAGAAAAATGTAATGACCAAATAACAGAAACTATTAGACAAGCAAAATTATTATGTTTAACCACCACCAAAATTTACCTGGCTTTTCAAATACAGTTTTGGTGGTCGTGACTACGCCTCCAGATGGTGACACCATTCGCAAAGTTTCCTTCAGCTTGTAAGGTTTATCGCCAAGTTGAGGAATATCTGCACCTTCAATAAAAAGAAACTGACAAACAGAAAAATGCAGATAAGAAAACAATTTTAAATTAATTATTTCTCAAAACTAGTGCTGCGCTGATACAGATAAGCAATACCATTACAAGAATACATTAAGTATGTATTCAGAATCAGTGAAAATGTGTATCAGTTCAGCACTATTTAACATTGCTCTGCAAGATGCTCACATCAAAAATACATGTTTTCTATAAGAGCCCTACATATGTGAAATTTCACTGCATTATTAAAGGAACTAATTAATTCATCTTAACTGATAGCTGTGGTATTTATTCAGCCATCCATAATGCAACCGCTTCAATAACTGTACCTGACCATGAAAAAATTTCTAATCATATTTGCTTAAACAATTATTAAAATTGAAAAAGGGTACATATTATGAATTAATCATTATATGACAAACTTAATTTTTTATTTTATATTTATTTTTTTGGTGTTTTGAGTGCCCCTCACATGACAAGGTGTTAGTAGAGGAATAACTTTTTTTTTCAGGAAATTAAGTAATTGTATGGGGCATACAATAAAGAACCATCCCAGCATTTGCCTGGAGTGATTTCGAAAAATTCTGAAAAACCAAAACAAAATGGCCGAACGAGAAATCGAACCTGGGTCCTCCAGAATGTGAGTCAAGTGGTTTACCACTTAATTTACACAAGAAATCAATTCGAAAATTAAATAATTTATGTATACTGCTTTTTTGCATGCTTTGTAAGTTGAGGCAGCAAATGTGTCGTGGCCTTTTAACATAGACACCCTATTCTTTGCTAGTGAAAGCATGAAAGTTATTCAAGAGTAAGTGGCAGAAATCATACACCAGCAAGTCCAGGGTAGAAAAAGAAACAAATAAATAAATTTGACCAACACACAGGGCATATGTTAACCGCAACCAAGAGAAAAATAGAAATGTAAATTTGTATGGCCTGTGTGGCAATCTAACAGCCAAACCTTCATGCCTAGCTTTTCAAGTCTATAGTAAGGATGTATGGAATCAATAATCGAGAGAGCGCAAGTAGAGAGGGGGGGAGAGATAGCACAAG
>NQII01001299.1:375560-443130 GCA_002778355.1 Clitarchus hookeri
AGGCAGAAATGGGGGAGTTAAGGCAGAAATGGGGGTGGGTGTAAAGGGGGGAAAGGGGAGGTCATAGAGGGGGAAATGGGGGAGGGAATAGAGGTGGAAATGGAGGTGGGTGTAGAGGGGAACATGATGGGTGAGTATATGGGGAAAGGGAGAGAGTAGAGAGGGTAGAGGGTAGAAAGGGGGAGGATGATTGAGAGGGAGACTGAGGGAGGACAGCAGGAAAGGAATAGAGAGGAAAAGAGTGAAAGAGTAATTTGGGGGGGGGGAGAGAGGGTGATATCAATAAACATGCCTACTCTGCCAAAAAATGAATTTACTGACCATGACGAGTGTAGTGAGAGAAAGGAAAGAGGGTCAACCCAATGAAGCACACCATACATGTGCACATCACTATTTTAAATACACACCATAACTCTCAATGCTAGCAGACAATGCAGTAGCAGCCCAACACCCCAACCTCTCCAACCTAACAAATGAGCATATGAGTCGTTCATGTTGAAACACTGTTCCACTCTTCTGTTTATGTGAATCAGTACCTTAAAGTCCTTTCCCCCAAAGCAGGGCACAGGTTGCAACAAATTTGGTGTTTGGCATGAACAAACATGAATGTACTTAATTCAGTAGAAGCTATATCACATTGGTTCTACTGTTACATGGTCTAAAAAATCCATGAAGACCATTTCCCAAGGCCCAGCATATCTAAAATGCTCAACTCTGAACCCTGGAATCTAACCATTCTGGCCAAACAGGTTACCCATCTATAACTGTGTATTCTTAAGTCCAAGAAGTAGCAACTATGTAATAACTCTCCTCTGTCACACAACATGTACCTACTCCAAAGGGCTGTTTCCACCTCTGCAGAGAACACCACAAAGTAATCTACAATCCTACCCTGGTCGATATTTCACCAACTGTAACCAGTAGGCAAAACCACTGCCATCTGAGCCATGATGATCAAATAAGCACCAGAATTGGTACTACTGTAAACTGGTACAACCATAACCCATTAATCATTCCCTTCATATTTGAGAACCAGGGCCGCACATCAACACTAACAACACTGGTCAGTGTCAGGGACGGACGCGGTACAATACATTGTGGCGAGGTTGGTAGCAAAAGTAACACGTATGGTGGAACCAAAGACAGTGACATATGTGCTAGTATTATCAGGCAGTGAAACGTTTGTTATGGTAGTAGAATAAATGTTGCTTGGTAAGGTAATAAACATCACTGAAAGTGAGTGACTGGCTAGTGTCGTGAACACTACAGTTTGCTTAACTAAATTAAGACAGAACTTCAACATAAATATATTTTCTTTCATAAATTTTAGCTCCTAAAAATATTTTTAAAGGTAGGAGATGACCATTTATTCGATTTTCTATATTACAGTTACACTGGCAGTAAATATAGGACAAACATAAATTTTGTGGCAGAAAAAAATTGTGTGGTATGTATTAACTAATGTACCACACAATCATGTTTTCACATGATTTTTTCACTACAGTGAAGGCAATTCTTTCAAACGTTGGTGCACACAAAACTAATAATATGTAATATACATGCACAGAGTATCAGAAAACAGAGCTGCAGCTATTAAATAACAAAACCTTTTACACAACATTCTAAAAGCTTGGCTGACCTCGCATGTTAAAGGGCGTGAAATATCAAAGGGAGACATACTTCCATTCTATTAGACTTGATTCAGTACATAAAACTTAAACAGGTGTTTAATTTAGTAACTAATTATAGATGAGGACTTAAATAACCACATTTATTTATATACCTTTAAGTCGCAAGTGACTATCATCACCAAACTTATTATTCTACAAGAAAGTTTTTTTATTTCCAAATTGCTGGCTGCATTTCTACATGAACAATTAATGACAATTACTTTTACCACTAATTAATAGCAAGTACACAGGTAAAATATTGACACTTTACTACTTTGTATGCTAACATCAAGAAATTTCAAATTATCCTACCATCAAATTTTTAAAATAAATTTTCTTCAGCAAAATGACTTATCTTGTGACCCTACTCTTGTCACATCCCCCTACAAAGAAACAAATGTACAAAATTATCAAATTAATATAATTTGCAAAGCAGAAAAGATGCTACGGTATAACATTTTCCACAACAAGATCATGAAATACAGACGGCAATAACGAATACAGCAAGGAAATTATCCGACACCCTTCTATTCCAGCTCCAAATATTGTTGAACAAGGAAAAATCATGATACTCACCTCAACTGTAAGCATGCCAGACACTTCATCCTGCTCGAAAGGTCGTGATTGCAAGGAGATTGTCTGCCTCTGACTTGGGTTTATCAGGAGCTCCTCCACACCCACAATCCCAAGCCCCAGGAACTTTTTATCCTTATTTGACCCCCCTCGGTCGTGCACTTCAAACAACAGCTCTGCTGTGCTGGGACTCACGTCACTGCACAATCACCCCATACAACGTCACTAAGCAAAAACAAAACCTGCTGAAGTATAAGTTCAAGATTCATCATGCAAACAGCATTATTTACTTTCACTATCATTTCCACTTGCACATATTATGATGTATTAGAGAATTTCAACTGTCGTGTTAAAGAGTTTTTAAACATTTAACAATAACGGAAAAACTCTCACATTGGCACGTAATTCATTACAAATAATGACAGACCTCAGACTCTTATTGCTTGTTTGCTTTAAATTTTTGTTAATCTATACCACAAACATTTAAAATTAAGGAGTTCTTGCATTCTTGCAACATATAAATTCTTGTGCAACTATTTTACTTACAACAGGAAATGTTCATCCCACACTGGACTGTTGGTGTCTTTTTTAATGGAAGTTTGATTTTTCTGTGGTGGTTCATCCATTTCAACCACGCAGTATGGTTCCAAGCAACCTGCATCAAAAAACAGTAGTAATTTCTTCACCAACACAAACTTCATTAAGTGATTCTACACTACACAAGGACAGCAAACTGCACTGTATTCTATAAAAATTTGGGCCCAATCAAACAATATTTTTAATTTTTCAGATTTACTAAAGTAGTCTTGCTATGTGTATGTGTAGGATTATGACGCATGCAATAACTCCAGAAGATTTTTTTGTGCTTGCGTATTTTGATTGTGTTCACGTTTACATAACTTAATCACAGTACATGACAGGAGCAAAGGAATCGACACAAATTTTTAACACTGTGAAAAGAGAATTTTAGTATGCAAACGTAAGGAACAACTAAATACAGGCAGAGACTACTTCACCGGTCTGCTACAAACATATTTGTGAGCAAGTTCTGTCTGAGACTTCCAAGCTGCTGCCACATCAAACCAACTGTAATATGCTAAAAAATATCAACAAGCTGCTTACCTACAGAGTTGAACCCTTAAAATTTGGTTTCTCACCAGCAGAATTTTGTGTTTTGTGTTTGAAAGAAGACAGAACCACATATACAGTACTCCTGAAAAATTTTTCTTTCAGTGTAACAAGCTCCAAAACAAAGAGTGAGTATTTAAGACCAAAATTACAGACAATAAAATAAGATGCACAAGATGCTTATGATGGGGTAAAGTGTATGAAGCCCAGACTTAAACGGTGAATGTACTTATATTATTTCCCATTATTAAAGAGTTACTGTAGAACAGCACAAACGAAATTAGTGCAGTTCATTCCTGCATTAAGGAATTAACATTAAGGGAAACATGAATGATATATATACATATGGGACTGTTCCATTTCTGCAATATAAAAATGATGGAAATTTTTTAACATAAGTACAACAGCAGCAACAATTACTTGAAAAACCACCCTAACATTCCTGGGTAGAAAAGTCAGAGTTGCAGTGTCTTCAGGAACTATTATATTAGGGTAGGTAGTCCAAGTAAAAAGAATAACAGAAATTTCCACAGAAGGAATTAGTCGTAAAATATTAAAGACTGATACTGTTTGTGGGAGGCCTAGTGAAATCTCCGATAAGACACGTAGGTCCTATAATGAAGGAGAATACATTACACATAATGTATAGTTACATTAAAAAAATGTCTAAAGTCAACATTTCTATCACCAGAAAGTTACACAGATAAGCCTGAATGGGAACAAAAAATGTATAGGCTACCGTACATAACTAAAATCTAAAAAAAATGGCACATACATTAGCCCAACTTAGACTCCAATGTACCTAAAGAATTCAAACATTAAACTTAGCAGGCCAACCTCTGCAACATGTGACACTAGGGAGTGCCAGAAACAGAGTCGTGCTGAACTCATTTCACAGAGAGCTGTGTAGGTTAATAAACTGTCAAAGTCCACCAGGTTCGCAGAACTTCACAAGAATATTCCATTCCCATACAAGTGTAGAAATTGAAAATGGATGAATTAAAAAAACCAGACAGATCTGCCAACAATGAAATAACCACACTAGATTTTCAGCATGCGAATGTTTACAAAATTAACACTATTATTTAGGCTACATTTTCAAGTTACAAAATCTCTTCAAAACTAATTTTTTAAATGCAAATTTTGAATATAAAAGTTACATTGTACTGTGTGTGTGTGTGTGTGTGTGTGTGTTCTTTCAGTGGAAAATGTTTGAAGATCCAAGCTGCTGTCAGTATCCCAAAATGGGATTTTAAAAGTTAAGATCAACACACTGCTTCAATATCATGACTTCTGAAGTACACACTTCACTTAGCTGGCAGATCTAATGCAGCAAAAATTTTTCATTAAAGGTACTAATAATGTGAAAAATTGTCCATGTGGGCATTACTGCCCCTTTTGTACTACACTTTAAAATAATTATGGTTGGGAAAATAAATTAATGTAATTGTTTTCAGAACTGCAATACCTTTGGCTCCTCCCAAACCAAAGGCTTTCACAACCTTCACCAGAAGTCTTCTCTCTACTGCAGTCTTTGATGGAATGGACGAATACTGGTTGCTCATCTGGTGGAAATACAAAACTAGTAAATATATACATTATCAACATCCACCATCCATTTCCCTTTAGTTACATTTATTACCAAAATAAGGTAGTGTGTAATTCAAATTTCTCCATTTAAATTATATAATATTTATGCAATATAAAACAAATTATAAAATCTCTCAATACAATTTTTAAAATCAAACCATGCATTATTACAGACTATGATCATAAAAATTATTTCACGTGTGGTACCATTACATAAATACAAGAGCCATGAAAAAAAAATCTCTAAAGTACGTAAACAGTTCTGCTTCTTTTCTTTTAGGTACTTCTATGAGCAACTATGTTCATGCATCATACCACAGAACAATATCTGTTATTTTCTAGTTCATAATATATGTACTAATGAATGGTACAAATTTTTGACTGTAGTTACTAGCATACAATTAGTTTCCAGTAATTTTAGTAATCAATGGTAACGAATAATGTGGACTGATAAAACTCAATATTTAAGCATCCGTCGCACAAGCGTGAGATATGGGATTGGGAGCAAAGTGGGAACCATGCAGGCTGGAAGCAGGGTGTACAACCCTGGCAGGATGGGGAATTACTCTCACCGGTGAAACAGCTACTTCGATTGCAGAATTTTTAATTCACAATGCTGCTCGATTCATTTTTCCCCACATCGTGCACTAGTTTTACGTAGTTTCGACAATGGGAACGACCAAACACATTTAACTTGTGAAATTCAATTGTTAGTACAGAGCAATTAGATTTTGACCCAGGAATTTGAGAAAAAAACCTTCACAGATGTGTTAGGTTACATCTCCTGCATTTCCCTCCAAAAAAACATTAGAAGAAAAAAAAATACCTACTGTTTTACCACCATTTAGAAAAAATTAAGTGGCCATAGCAGATTTTTCCTTATATTTGGAAAAATATACACAGCACCCGAACTATGCTACATTTTGAGCCTGTAATTGATTGCACATGAAGGATATTTGCTGGAAGTCTGCACATTACAAAAAGACATTTGTCAAGTCTGGTGTGGCATTCTGTACTGTACAACCAGCATCAATTTCATCACATACTTTCTCTTGGACTATGAGCAACATAGTAACTCTAAAATCTCAGTGGTGCAAATTTTTTTTTGTATACTTTTGTTTACTTTTTTTTTAATTTAAGTGATTTTGAAAAAAAAAAACTTTAATTTTCTTTTTGATGTGAACATGCAATTTCAGTAATTTAAATTCAAATGACATAAAATATGGAAAAATGTTCCAAATTAAAATTCAACACCATTAAAAGATTTATCTGATTAAATTAACATATTGAAGATACACAATGTATTGGTCTCGCAGTGCAGCTTGCCTGCAGGTGTGGCACATTGAGTCGGTTGGCAGGAGCAGTACTGAACAAAACAAACACACTAGTGTAATCCAAATGGGAAGATAATGCGCAGAAGATCAACATGAGTCGGGTGAGTCGGGAGAGTCCATTGCTGCTGCACGAAGGGGTGAGGTTGTTCAGTTCAGTAGTGACAGATGCAGAAAGCGGGTGGGGCGAGAGCTGCTCCGCGGGTGAATAATGCCTATCGAAAAAACGTCGGTCACACAGTGCTGTATGTAACAGCACAGTAGTAGAGAGCAATGCTATCAGTTTGGTGTGTACCGTCCCAGCAGTCACTCGTGGTTTCCATCCCTCCAGCAGCATGTGTTTGGGAAAGCCCACTCCTGCCTTCCCTCCCTCAGAGCTGCGGGAAGATTATCTTCTCATTTGGATTTCACTATACACCACAGAAGTTGAATTTATATATATACATTAAACAAATGCTTGCAAAAATTTTAGACTGACAAAGATGTAGAATATCGTAAGGGAAAATAAAATTTCATGTAGATTTACCTCGTACAGTACTTTGGAAGTGGAGTTGTACAACCATGTTAGCAGCCCATGGGAGATCAAGCATTATGAATTGGTGGTTTAGTTTTTTGGTTACAATTTTTACACACAGTACACAAAGCTATGTTGGGTGCAAAGCGTTCATGCACTCGATATTTTCCGCTTCATCTTTGACCACATCACGATTACTGCAACCATTTCCACTACAGAAACCGCACACTGTTCATTTCAGTTAGCTCTTGCAAGATTCATGCTTCCTTTCACAACCTGATTTGCAATTGCACAAAACTAGGTGCAACAATACTTCTGGGGCAGCATCTTTCAGGGATGAAACTGGCCATTCACTATTTTCCATCCTCACTCTTGAGTCCGATTCCGTTGGACCACCATTTTAAAGGAGGTTGGGATTTTAAAATGTAACATAGTTTGAGTGCTATGTATTTCCCCAAATATCTGCAAAAATCCAATATAGCCACTTAATTTTTAAAAATTGCAAAAAAAACAACACAGGATTTTTTGGTAATTTTTTGAGGACTAAGGACATTAAGATGATGTAAACTAACACATTTGTGAAGGTTTCTTCTTGTTTTTTTAATGTCTAGGTTTAAGCCAAATTTTGTATAAAATCATTGTACTATTTGTAAAATTTGAAGCATCCAGAAAACAAGACTATTAGAACAAAAGTTTTCACATGAAATAGTGGAAATTGTCAGTGGAAACTTTGACTATCATAACACACCCAATATATCAGCTAGCATGTGATGGAAACATAACCCTCATCTTTTGCTAATGCAAGCGAAAGTGCTTTATCCAAAGAAACCATTAAATATGGTCTATGCCAGGGGTTGCCAACCATACCTGAATTCAGGTACATGCACAAAAAAAAAATACTTTTATACCTGGTACCTGTCAAAGATGGTTAAGGTATACAAATGTACTTGAATTTAATCCAAATAGGTCAAATTAATTTTTTTAATAATGAGAAAGAATAAAATTAATTATGTACATTGATATTTTTACAATTCAACATTTGTATGGGATTCCCCTTACTCCCAGTAGTCTTATGTTTTCACTGAATGATTCATAGCATCATACAGAGTTTTTGGTGCGGGTTCATACACGTAACCTGTGCTGTGAGTATGCATCTATATAAAGTTTTTTACTGTAGACAATTTCAAGTGAAGTTATTTTACCGGCAAGCCTTAAATTAAATTTTTCTGTGAATATCTTTTATAGCCCATTTGCAGGTTCTATTATTTATAGGACGAGCCTAAAATAAGTAGTTTGTTTTTTTACCCGAACGGATTTAGCAATGAATTGATCATAAAGTAAAGATAGTACTAAAGCAGAGTGGACACTCCATGCTATTGAATGTTCACATATTTTTTTCATCTGAACTGCTACTCAAAAATTTAAACTTAACAAATCAAAATATGAATTTGTTAAGAGCTTTAAAATAAAATTAATGTACAGTTAGCTTGTTTATGAACCATATTACTGTCTAATAGTTTTGAGTGCACTAGATATGCATTTCCACACATTGTACATTAGCAAGTGCTAAATTTTAGTTTCGTAAATAGGGGGAACTTAGTTGTTTGCGACTAGTTATGGCAAACCTACAGAATTTTGTCTTTACTCTTATAGAAAAAATATGTGAATTTAAATATTTGTAGTTTTTTGTGTAATGAATCACGTTTTGTATGTGTGATCTTTTTTTTTTTTTTATTGAATTTGACAAGATTTCAGAAAATTCAGTGCTTCCTTGGGAGTTGTAAAAATTTCCCTATTTATTTTAGGCTCATCCAATATAACCCTATTTAAAAATTTAATTACAAATTATTTTTACACATTTTGTTTTTTTGGTTTTATGGGGTTGCAATATTCTTGAAAGTAAACTAGCTAATTTGTGTATTTGGACTTTTTTTAATCATGCATTGTTTTATTTCTATGAAATGTTAATTATTGCTATTGTATGTGGTTATTTTGCTCTTTGAAATGCAAAATCATTACGAATTACAATAATTAAAATTACTAAAACGAGTCCCTATCAGTTTATAAATTCATTCCATGTTAAATTTGTCTTTTAGTTGCACACATTATTTATTAGTAGTTAAGAGCGCTGCCTACTAGGTGCTTGAAATGTGTTTCAGTGTTTTGGGAAATCTGTTTTTTTTTTTGAGAAAACTATTTCATGTGCACCCGATGTTCTAATCTATGAAAAGAAAAACTTCAGACAATGACCGCATGTCGCTTTCAAGACACTACGCATGTTAGAACTACTATTTCCAAGCCCTCCAACATAGTATGTCAAAATGTGCTGACCGGATCTACGTGAAACTGAAAAACAATCCTGCATTGAACTTTGCAACAGACTTTCCATCAGTAAAATAATATGGTCACCATGGAAAAAACGGTTTGACGAAAAGCTTTTGCGCTAGTTTAGTGCTTTGCGCATTGCGGTGATGTGGCATTTGATGCACGTGCCAGTGTCGCCCTTAGCGTTTGCTCACTCCTTATGCCAGGTCACATCAGGTACCCAACACCCTTAAGACATTATTTCTTTTGGTAATGGGCCTATATTGGTTGATAAAACACTTTCATTGCCATATTTTAACACTTTATAAATGAGTAAAAATATTTGTTTTGGATTTTCTTAAATTAAAAATAACTATCCAATTCTACTTATTTGCACAGATAAACATGGCAGATAACTCTTAAGATGACTCACAGAATGAACAATAGACAAACTCCTAGTAAAAAAAACAAAACACATGCTGGAAGTAGTACAGGAAAATCATGGCTACAAAAATATAGGCAAGAATGGGAATCGGATAAGGAACTATCTATATGGTTAGCACCTGATGTGAATAACTATTACAGAGCAAAGTGCAAGCTTTGTAATTGCACAATAAAAGCAGACATCACAAACACAAACAGTCGAGGGAAGAAGTTCCACACACTACTCTTTCAAGGACTGTGTAATGACGCAATATTCGTAATTTTTCGGGACGTGGGTGTAAAATTCTTTCGGGTGTATGAAGCTCTGGAAAGCGTCGTAATATTTTTATCGTATTTCAGTTTGAAGCCGTGGTAGCTCATTTCCCGCGTTTGTTTTTCAGACAGACGTGAGCATTTGTAAGTTAAAGGGCGGATGTCTGCTGTTTGCGTTTTATCAGTAGTCCGGTAACCGTTTCATTTCAAACGTCAGTTGTTTTCAGTGTTTTGGGAAGTGTTATCATTACTTAGATTAGTTCGTTTCTGGTAACAGCGACGTCGACAAGTTTTAGTTCCTTCTGCGCAGTTTTACTGCGTCATCCAAATTTTATATGAAACGAGAGGTTAGTTATCGGGATTTTGAATGCGTCTACAGTTTTAGTTCCTCCAGCGCAGTTTCAGGCAAAGTCAACAAGTTTTTGTTGTACGAGAGGTTAGTTTCTGTTGACGGCGCAGCAGTCGATAACGTGTTGAGCGCGGGACACGTGCAGTTTAGATGACGCTGCTGGCAGATGCTGGATGCCAGGTGCTTATCTAGGAGAAGGGGGCGATAGGCCTGCATATATATACTAGTGGGGTCTATCGCCTAAAAAAAAAGTAACCAACCGTCGAAGAGGACGCATCGGGCGTAAGAAGACGCATCAGGCGTGAAGTACTTCACCCACACCGGCAAGCACCCACGACCGTTAATTCTTTTCACATCATTTCAACTTAACCTTAAGTCAAAACTTATTTCCGCTGGTGTGGGAGGTCGTTAGGGTGCCAGGAGGGAACTAACATCCCTCCTGCCTTCGTAAATTAGTCTTGCGATGAAAGTTTTTAGACATTAATAAACGGTAAACCACTGTGACGCTGTTCTGTACTTGGATATTTATCTCGGTACGGTTCGTACTCTGAATACCGGTAATTCATCTGTGAACTGTGTCATTCAAAAAATGATAAATAAAGTATNATCTGTGAACTGTGTCATTCAAAAAATGATAAATAAAGTATAGAACAAACTAACTTCGAACTTGAACTTTATTTCAAAATTAACTAGTGTTCAATTAACTGAGTCTCGTGTATTCTACCCTGAGCAAGTCGTGGCAAATAAACAGTCGGCAGTGTAAGCGGCTGAACGTTACAAGATGGCGTCCACCTGTGAGTCTGTAAAATTCTAAATACGCTTGTAACGAAAGAGGCGCTTTATTACAAGATGGCGCCCAATGGCGAGGCTGCATTATTTTAAATAACGTAGTAACGAACGCACTATCCAAATTATTACAACATGGCGCCCACCTTTGAGGCTGCAGTTATATTAAATATGCCTTAACGAGCCGCGCCTCCACCATTATTACAACTGTTACTGAAAAAAGCACACAAAGCATTACGTCTTTTCTCAATAAAGAGGAGAGACAAACTGCAGTAGAAACTAAAGTCAATGAAGCAGAAATTGCAGCTCACATTTTGCCATTCACACTCGTGGATCATTTAGACAGAGTGCTCAAGGAGTGCTTTCCGGATTCAAAAATAGCACAGGGCATTCAATTGAAGCACAGCAAAGTCACTGCAGTAGTAAAAAATGTTATTGGTAAAAGCCATAAAGATACCCTGACAGATAATTTACGCAATACAAAATTCTCAATTTTAGTTTATGAATCAACAGACATTAGTTGCGTTAAAACATAATGCATAGTGGTTTGCTACTTTAGCGAAGATGAGAAAAAAATTGTTCGCAGGTTTTGGGATTTAGTTCAAGTTTATAACCCGTGTGTTTCTGCAAGTGCTGAAAAATAAGGAACTGCAGATGATTCTGTAAGTGTTAATAAAGAAGGAACCGCAGAACATTTTTATGCAAAAATAGTTAAGAATTTTGAAAAGGCTAATGTGCCATTAAGTAATACTATTGGCTTTGCATCTGATGATACAATACAATGATGGGAGAGAATAATTCTGTGGCACAGCGTTTCCAGAGAAAGTTGTCTGGGAATAAATATTATGAAATGCATATTCCACTCATTGCACCTGTGCTAGTGCAAGGAGCTGCCAAGGAGATGTGAAGATATGGCTAGAAACATCCATACATATTTTCAAAATAGTAGAAAATGACAGTCCCAGTTAACAACATTTCAAATGTTTCTGAATATAGATGTTCACAAATTGCTGCACCCTCCCAGACCCGTTGGCTGTTGCTGTTAACTGAGGTGGGAAATTTTTTTGGATAATTGGGAACCACTTCGGCTTTTCATCATCGATAGATGGTTCAGAGAGCATCTTAAGGGCCCAGGAAATAAATCAGGATTTAAATTATACATTTACGAGAGCCTACTACCATTTTTTAGCTTGGGTTTTGCCAAAAGTAGTGAATTTGAATCAACATTTCCAGTAACAGAAAGTTGTTAAAACAAATCTTCATGAAAAGACGACTCTGTTGTACACAGAGTTATTGTTTGTCTTATATGAGGAGAGAACACATTGTAAAAGGATCTTCACAAAATATAAACCCTAATGATAGTGAGAACTCTGTTCTTCTGACAGAACTATACTTAGCAGTCATGGGATCATGAATCAGTTACAAAGCAAGGAAGCTTTGTCCCGACCAGATCTCATAAAAGATTTCAAACTGACATGTCGAAAATTTCTAGCTACTTTATGTTAGGAAATAAAAAAGAGGTATGATTTTTCCAACAGTATTATCCCAGTTATTGCAGTTTTCAACCCGGCAAATGCTCAATCGCACAAAACAAGACTAGAAACCCCCACTCTTCTGCCTCTGTCATCCAAACTGCAGAGAATTATTCCAGAAGGTCATTACGATCTGCAAGTGCCGGATGACGAATGGCATCATCTTCCCTTGCTTTCTCTGCCCGCATTAATTTCTTCATGTGTACAAAATGATGCATTTTGGAGCAAGGTAGTGTATGCATTTGCATAGGTTTGACGTAAGTTTTTGTTTGCAGTTGTATTTGTCAGTGCAATGATATAATTTCTGGCTCATTTTCAGATTATGAAGTACGAAGACAGCGCTGGGGAGAATGAATTAAAAGTGCTTCCCAAGTTCGTTTTGAATGTTCTTTCGATTCAACACTCAAATGCTGGCTGTGAAAGAATATTGTAAAGTTGATCTAGTGAAAACAAAGTGAAGGTGTAAAATGATTCTGTCTACATTGAGTGGCTCTCTTTTAGCAACAGAGTGTGTTGCAAGAATTTCAAACCAAGTGCAAACATGATCAGTCTAAGGTCTAAAAATAGTTTGTTCCCTTAATCACTTCCTGTGACATCAAAACAAGCTGAAATGGCAACGACTATTGATGATTATTTTTCTTTTAATCACTAGTTTTGGCTTATTGGTGTTAGTTCCTAGTTACTGTGTTTTAGGGTACTGTATTTTAAGTTGCAAACAGTTGAGCGCTTAAATAGCTTCTATGAAATGATCTCTTGTAAAAATTCAGACATTTTCTTGCAGTTATGAAAGGAAAATTAGATTGAAGATTTAAGAACTATTATGTAATTTATTGGCATACTTTTTTGTAAAGACTTTTTACTTAAATTTTTATTTATTGTATACGTATCAAAAGTGTACCCGAAATATTATGTTCATGTACCTGAATGTACCTGAATTTCATGGCTACTTACCAGAATTCGCCAGGCAATGGTTGGCAATGCTGGTCTGTGCACAATTTTCATGAAAAATGTCAACGTTCTCTTTACAACACTGTTGTGATCTATGCTGCTGCAGTGTGTGTGATATAACGTATGGTATCCCACTCCTACGTCCTGTGCTGGTCTAAAGGATCCTTTATACTCCAAAAATAGAGTAAAATGCACAAACTATTTCAAACCATATTTCAAAACACACTTTCCTTTATTGTAAATCTTGCACATGCTTTTGTCGCTTTATATGCAAAAAAATTAATTTGTCTCCCGAGCATAACTAGACACAAAAAGTGACAAGATACAACTTAGTACAGGATAATTTCCATAAAGTAATAAACATTCAATTAAATATTAGTCCTGGTTACTGCCAAATGCATGAATTTTTTCATTTCCGTGCAAGAAACAACATGTCTCAAATGTGTGTGTGTAGATAAATAATGAAATTCTATCTAAGTAAATAACACAATTTCCCTCTAGAGTGCCATATGCCAGCAAAGTTTATACTGCCATTCTAAAATACCTGTTTTCCAATTACAGAAGCAACAATATTTATACAGTATTTCTTGGTACAAAATATGGTAACTTATATAGCCAAAAAACTCAAAAACAAAAAGAAATTGAAAATTTTTTTTGAGGAGGGTACAAGTGCGTTCAAAGTACAGTAATTTGTTTTAATTTTTTTTTGTTTGGGGAGGGGGGTTTGTATGTGTGCCCCCCCCTCCCCATCATTAATACCACTGTATTAGCATAACACATCACACTCCCATGATATTTGCAACAAAAAGAAACCCAATTTATCTGCTTTCTAACTTATCATTTTTGATGTGTTTTATAAAAATTTCATGCTTAGCGTCACAAAGAAAGCACAAATATTAACAAGTTTTCTCAGGACTCAGAAAAATTTACCAATCAATGTTACTGTAGTTTTAATAATGAAATTATCACAATGGTTTGCAACTAAATGTAGCTTTCTTCAAATGGAAATAGTTTCAAGCGAGTATAACCAATGGCATATGAACTTACATCCCATGAGTTCCAGAGGGAAAAATCCATAAATGGAGAATTCAGGATAAATTAAGAAAGAAATCGCTTGGGGGGAAAACAATATATTAGCATGCTACTACCCTTGGCCAACGAACTGACCTCAGATGTAATATCTACCCTTCTATGGATACTTCTAACCAGTGTATTCATGTCCATTCCTGCTCTGCTACTCTCTCTCTCATGCTAGTCAACACATAACACAAAAATTAACAAGTGATTTACTTATTTAATAGCCAAAATCATAGCTACTATTCCTTTTGTACGACTTCCTCTCAGTGACAACGAAATACAGAATATAATCTGGATGCTAATGAAAGGTGCAATGCACATGCATGAGATTTTAACATGTTTGTTCGTGTGGCTGGATAGTTTATAACAGAAGGTGCAACAGTTACATTACAATTTGGTATTTGGGTACCAGACACACCATACTTCCCAAAGGGTATAAAGTCTTTTAATTACTGAGACTAAGCCAAGAAAAAATGTATGAGTTTTGCTTGCATACATTACAGCATTATGCACAAAATTCATTTGATGTGCCAAATACAGTACACAGATGGCTCTGAACCACTTACTGCAGTATGGGTTTTTTCCACAGATAGTGAGAGCATTAAAACATATTATTTCAAAACAAATAAAAGCAAAGGCAGAATACAATTGAGTGTATTTAACTGTTCCACGTCTGTAAGAGTTACAAAATCAGTTGGTTTAACTGTAGGCATAGTATCCAACCACAATCACCAAAAACACAATACCATTAATTGTAACCTACCTGCAATTACTTTACAGCTGGTTCTGATATTTAAGTAATTACTTTAAAAAATTCACAAAAGGCAGCAAGGGTGAACCAAAGGTTTACTTTCCTGAACCGATATAGCCAAAGGAATAATTTTAAATTCCTTTGGCTGAAAAAGTCAACTTAGGTTTTTGCATTGCTAAGTTATATGGACAAAGGCCAGAAACGTGCTAACGTTACATTTCACTAACACATTACAAGTAACTCAACCAACCGCGTCAGCTGGCTATGAATTGAACAATGTATTTGAATGAGACCTATCAAATTGTTTCACATAACATGTATGTTCACGCAAAGAAAAGCTTTTAAATGACTGACTTTCGTGTGATGCACAATACATGATGTAACATGTGATCTTGCAGGCCAATAAGAACATGGGAAAAGTTTTTTTATCTTTACTTTTACTGGTTTGGTTATTATTATTATTGCCATGTCAACTGCTCACACATTTTTCCTAGCAAATATATTCTTCTTTTTTCTCCTTGAATGGAGGACGACAGAACAATTAAGTAATGCTATGTACTGAACTATATAATAAATGGAATCCAAATTTAATAACGCAGCTGTTACGGAAAGTTGAGGAATGGTGTTAAAAAAAGGAGCTATACTACTCATATGTATATATCATACATAATATGTTTGTACAAAAGAGAGGCAGCTTAAGTCACCATGATAACTCTCAGCATTCAAGTACAAGGACTGAAGTGAATTATTTTACCTGTTAATTTACCCGTATTTAGAGGGTTTATGCATTGCTGAAAATGTCAAATTATGTTTTACGTAACTATCAAAGTGTTTTCATTTAGTGCCTCATGTTTACCATCAAACTGCAATTCAAATATGATATAAATCAAACAATTTTAATTTTACGTAGGCCTTTCACAATTGATGTGCACCTATACAAAAAACATTTCGGCATCACCCAGATGTGTTTAAGCGTTCAAATAAATCCCTAAGGCCAAAATTTTGTATTTTCGTAGCAGCATCATATATAGTTATAATACAGATACACCAGTACAACTAATAGTTTCCATTCCGAAAATCACAAAATATTGTGCGACATTTTGATTTGATACATTAGGTTTTTCATGCTTATGTTGCATTTACGAAAACAATTAATGTGTGTACCTGCAACAAAGTAATCTTAATCCCAGCCTAAGTCCGAAGACAAAGAAACCTACTCAATTGTAGTGGACTTTGAACCACCTGGTGCACTATCTGTGATATGAAAGAGAGTTATGTTGAGGCTAGGACTTAAAACTGCCTCCTCACTATAAAAATTATAGACGAGACAATTTCATTCATACACACAAAATTCAACCTGCTTGGAGACACAGGAAACAAAATTACAGGTACTAAAAATACTTGCAAGCTATATTAGATCCAAAGCAGTACATTGTAATAAAAAATATAAATAATTTACCACAAACTAAAGGCTTACATGTATCATTGTATCACAATGAAAGGACTATGAATATGCCACAAAACATGTCCACTTGTATAAAATTTCACTACGTGAAACTCTGAATTACATTATAGCAAAAAACATGGTTTAGCAATTTTACTTTAAAAGATAATCTTATGTTCTAGATTGCAGAATTTAGGTACTGTAAACCAAATACAGTAGGTCTTGCAATAAAGTTGTGTTATGTTCCAGAAGTTATGCTTCTCCTTAAAAACAAAGTTAATTCCATAAGAGACATTATTAGCAAGTGCCCAAAATCATTTCAAATTACATACAGGTATAAGGAACTATTCTGAGACAAGCTGTTGCATAAGAATGACTAAACAAGAACATAGTTTACTTGTTGTGCTTTCTCTTAGTGCAAAACAAATGTTTCATTTGGTGATACAAATGTAGTACTATAAACTGTCTGAATTACAGGAAAAACATTTTCAGTAAGACACTAATGATGATATATTTACCAGCAAAAATAAACACTTTCTGTTCATTGGAACAGTACTCAGTACAGTTAGGAGGGAAAGAAACTGTGTTTGTAGACAAGTAGCCAAAGCTTCAATGTGACTTTTAAAGGTTTTGGTCGTGAATGAGTCAGTACAGCTCCACAATTTATGCTGCTGCACATACAGCAACACTGAGAATAATATTTGAATTTGTGTGAAGTTACTCAGATGCTGTATCAATTATATCTAGAACTACACAAAAATATTGCAGAAGTTTGTTGCTTTGTCAGAGCTAGATGTTACTAAGGTCAAGCTTTGGTAATTATGGCAACAGAAGTGGTGATAGAATTAAAGGCTTCATGTATTTTTTAATTATTCTTTCAATGGGGTTGAAATGATTTTTGCAATTTGGGTAAGTAACCAAATTGGAAGTTATTATTTTGGATGCCTGTTGCTGCAGAGTTTTGTTTTTTCTCACAGAAATATAATAAAAAATATATATAAATAAAAAAAGGATAAAAACTCTATGGTTAGCTGTTGACAACTAGGTAACACATTTTCCACCATCCCTGAATGTGCTTTTACACTAAACACACAAAATTTTTTGGCTACAAGGGTCATGATTTTTATCATATCATAGGAATGTGACTCATCTTAAGTGTTTCAAGTTATTCATGATACAAGGCTTTGAAAGGTCACGTTTGTCTGAGTGCATTACAACATCTGCATCAAGGGTCATATTCGCTCTGTATCCTCTCTATCCAAGTCCTTCAAAATCAACAGATGAAAGAAAACATTTTGGTACTGATGAGTTTTGAAATCTTACCGGTATGGCATTCAAAAGTTAGGCATTCCTATCTATGACAGAAAATATTTCAACTAAAAAATGACTCGCATTGATGAGGCTGATACAACATAATTATTTCCTACTGTGGCATGCACAAAAATGGTTCTAAGAACAACAAAATGTAAAATAGTAACCTGCTGACCATGCTATCATAGTGCAGAGGCAAGCCGAAGCCTGAGCTGACCGTCTGACGAACAAGACGAGGACATGTCGGATATTGCGCAAGGTTTATGTGGGCAGTGCTGTTGCGGAGGGCCAAAACCACAATTTCCGACAATACATCTTGAAGCTGTTGCTCATCCAGATTACTCTTGATGGTACCCACTGGAGCCAGGGCTATTTTTATCTGCAAACAATTAACAAAAATTAAAGAAACCAATACTGGAAATGAAATAGTGTGGTTAACATGAGAATTGTTTATAACTGTTAAACCATTTTTCCAGAGGCATCAGGATAAATTTTTTTAATGTAACCTAAAGCAAAAATTTTTTAATCTGAATAATTTACTTGCAGTTAGAAGAATTAGACCTCCTACTGTTATACCTTCATTATGGTTATAAATTTGTAATTCCCTTTAGAGCTTTCACTACCAAACACTACTATGAATACAGGCTGGGGCTGAATTCGAGAGATAAACTTGATGAGGTGATTCTTTATGCAAAATCAAGTGGAAAATATACCGGACACTTTATACCTAAACTAAATATTAAGGGCGAAATAAGTCCCCGAAAACGGAGATTTTGAAATGTATTTTTGCAAAATATCGGGAAACAGGAGAGATGAAAGTACTATTCTCGGGAACATTGTTTTATGTTATAGAGATCTTCAACTAAAGCGCAAACTCGCATCAACAACAATCCCCGTTATGAAAATAACAGGTGTGGCCACCCTCTTATTGCTGGCAACTTTGTTACCGTCAGGAATTATGAACGTTTGTTGCTGGTTTATTGAGCAGTACAGTATGACTTACGAAACGAAAATGGTCCCCTTGTTGTAACTTCCTAGGACCCACCATTTTCGTTTGAAACACACACAAAGATTCCGGTAGATTCCGCTGCAGCGATAGAGCACCTAGTATGCAGGCAATACTACCTACATGCGTGTATGGACACTGCAAAGCCGATGGTGTCGGACAATGTTAACACCTACCGTACACAATGCGTACCATTCATTCATACGTATACACAATTGTTCGTTTGTGGCGACAGTCAGTGTGCGATTCCATGCAGGATGTAAAGATATTGGTATTGCCTACGAACCGGAAACTGTATCGCTGCTGGTGTGTACTGTGTGGGATTTTAAATGTTGAAACATTTGGTGAAGCAGTGTAGAGCAATGCCATTTCAACGCATCACATTTAAGTGGTATCAGGCAACAGATTGCATTTGACAACAAAAGCTGTGTCATTCCACAGGTTTTATTGTAGAAACATGTATCACAAATGCTTTTACAGGAAAGGCTCGATGGTACGGCCCCCATGTTCAATGCACAGTTCACATTGCTGCACCAACGATTGTCAGAAAAGTTTGAAAACACCCACTTATGAAGCACTCGACCAATGGTGTGGCGGCTTCTGTTAAGTACTCTTGCAATAGTACGCGTACTCACACGAGGGTTATTCTCAACATGCCTCAACACATCCTCTTCAAAACTGGCTGTCCTTACTGTCCATCTGCACCCTACATTCGGTCGTGTCACCTACAAACTCCCATTTTCTCTCAAACATCGCTCAACAGAAGTAAATGTGGCGTGATGTAGCTGCTGTCTGTGAGGAAATCGATCCCTGTACATTCTTTGCAATTTTCGTCCATTTCCCTCAGCCGCACCGTAGACGAGTAGCATATCTGTTAGTTAGAGGTTTGCTTGCAAATTAATGGCCTGACAATGTTGCATTATAGGAATGATACTTTCAACTGTCGACATGTCATTTGTCAAAAGTAACACTTATTTACGTGCTAATAATGCAGTACGGCTACCTGTACATTTTTAGTTTGTGCGTTTAATGTCTTGTCGAAAGAGAGGTCATTAGACACAGGAACATACATCTAGGCAATTAAAAGGAGCTGAGGAAGGATTTGGCCATGTCTTTATGAAGTCACCTGAAGTTACCATTCCAGCAAACGCTGGAATGGTAACTTCAGGTGACTTCAGGTAACCATGGTCAACTGACGTCTGGATGGCCTGATCAGGATTCAAACTCGCACCCTCCCGAATGAGAGTCCAACATGTTACTGTTGCCCCACTTCACTCGGTCCCTGATTTATTAATGACTGGAGATGTTTATACGAGCCTCATAAATGTTTGATGCTTGTTTATTTAACAGTATGACCTAGGTAACACACAGGGCCTGTAGTCTCAACCACCTAGAATCACCTCTTTCGTACAAAACGCACATACATAAAGCTTTGACTGCAGCCATACATGTCCAGGCGCATAAACATTGGTCTTTACAGTATACAGCAGCGACAGCAATACGGTTCCAGGCTGCATTATAAACTAAAACTGTGGATCCTGGGCAGTTGCTACATGGGAACCACTTTTGTTTTGTATGTCACACTGCTCAATAAACCAGCATAAGAGGTCATAATTCCCGATGGTAACGAAGTTGCCGGCAATAAGAGGATGGCGACCCCTGTTATTTTCATAACAGGGAGTGTTATTAATGTGAGTTTGCTCTAATAGGTTGAAGATCCCGATAATATCACACAATGTTCCGCGAGTTGTACTTTAATTTCACCTGGTGTCCAATATTTCGCAAAAATACATTCCCAAATTTCATTTTTCACTAACTTATTTTGCCCATAATATTTAGTTTAGGTACAAAGTGCCCTATATATTTACCGCTGGATTTTGCATACAGAATCATTACCTCACTAAGTTTGTCAGTCGAATTCAGCCCCATTCTATATTGTTGATAGATTTAGGTCACAAACTGTTTAGTATTTCTTCTAATCTTCACAATAAGAGACAATTATGCATTAGGATAACTGTCATGTTATGTAATTATTTTACCATGCAAGATCAATTAGTTTTGCCAATTTAACATCCTGCAGGATTCCTTAATATCTATAGATATATCAACAGAACACCATGAAGTGTTGATGCAAAACCACTTGCGTAACTATCAACTGTTGATCACGTTGAGTTATTTTGAGTTTACACAAATGACGATCAAAAGTTACACAATTTGTATACTTAAGTATTTCTTACATTTGCTCTAGACAATTTATTAGTCTCACTTTACGTTCACAAAAGTAAGAATTTCAAATATGTTTACCATAAGTTAAGAAGTTACTTATAACAGGAAATCAGAGCAGAACCAGTTATTTACAAGACACCCAAACCATAAAGGCTAATTAGAAAATAATAACTTGCAAGGCAAGATGCAACCACAACACAATCTTTTATTTAAGTGTCAGTTTTCACATTCTGGACATGGTAAATAAACTGAAAAGAGAAAATACCTGGACTGCCATTACTTTAACCATTCATATCCGACAGAAGGTGAAGACAGCATCAATAATCTCTGGCCTTTAATCACGAGTACCCAACCCAATCCCAGATCCAAACAGGCAGGAAATTTTCAGTAGAGGGTTCTCGTGACTTTTGTGGAAGAGACTGCCTTCCTGTGGAGATTTATTGGGGTGTTCCTGTCACTCCATGCACCTCCTGTCACATGGCAAACCTTCCATGCCACCCCTCCTCTCTTCCAAACCTCCTGCCCAATGATGCTCTCCATCCATGCCCAACACCCNTCCAATGCACTCCCACTACACATCCGTTTCATCCAATTAACTCCCACTGCACCTCCCCTCTTCCCTCCACCCACCATTTTCCCTCCACCCACAGACACTCCCTCTGCATCTCCTCCTCTTCTCTCCCCCCACCGACTCCCACTACACCTCCCCCTCTTCCCTCCACCCACTGACACTCACACTGCACCTGCCCCTCCAGAGTCTACATAAGTGAAATTGTATGGCTGTTCCTTTGATATTGGGATACCCATTCTCTGATTAGCTGCAAGAGGCTCCAGAATTGACCTGTGCCTAATCAGCTACCACACACTGTGAAATATTGCCTATTGGTTGATCTGTCTGTTGGCGAGAAAGTTACCAGGCACTGATTGGCAAACTGCATTCTGACATGTTGCTGGCAAGTGGTATAAGTGCCTGCTTCAATTCTGCATACATTGTCATTGTCATTCCAGATGCACAGTAATCTGTGTGTGTTTGCAAACAGAGTTGTCAAACCTACAAACTTGCGACAGAACTGTCAAAATTACATAATATAAATAATAGCGGGGCCGTTTGTTTACATTTGGTTTTGCAACAAATCTGAGCTTTTATTAACTAAAATAATATTTTTAAGTAATTTTAATATAGAATAATATAGATATACTCGGACAAAAATCAAAGTGGTCAATCAGTTATGGTAAATAGTAGGTACTTGGTGTATTACATGCAGGCGAATATGTGGGTAGAAAACTAGTAATAAATAAAACTATGTGGTTTTTATGAACAACATTCATTGCCAGCTACTCCTCCTGTCTTCTAATATTCCATAGTTCAGTAAGAACCAAACTGAAGAAAACAGATCATACCTTTTCCCACACATCACACACTTCTTTTTTGAGAAAATTTCATATCCTGGTGAAGAAACACTGTGTTCGAAAATATCAAGAATATGTGCATGGTATGAACATTTTTTCACTATTTTTCATTACTAATCTAATGTTATTTACTTATTTAAGAAAAAAAGTAAATTTAACAGGTAACTGGCAATTAGAAATGTATAAATCAATTTAACTTCTTACTTGCATTAGCCATAAGATGAGGTAGAGAACTTACATCCGGCCAACCGTCACACTTGACGTCTGCAAGCATCTTTTCTGAGACACACACAATGTTGAGGCGAGCTCTCAGGCGATTCACGTTCACTCTGTAGTGGCTGACTTCCACCTTTTCACCTTTCTGGCGGAATGCTTTCAACTGCAGGGCAGGAGTAGTCTCGCAGTCGCATGTGATAGTCTGCAACAGACATGAAAATAACAATACTTTTATGGATAGGTTACTGGGTACTTTATTATTAATTACAGTTACTAAATACTAATTAAATTAAAATGTTCACTCTACAAATAACACATTTTACATTAGAAAATTAGGTTTTCAATTGAAGTGTTTATGGTGAGAGCCTGAAAAGTTAAATCAGTTTTAGGGTTTTCAGGTAATTTACGAGGGTTGGTTAAATTAAAATGTGACTGGCTGCAGAAAATTACGCCTCATATTGCGCAGAAGCAGAGTGTTGTGTTTGATACCATGCGATTTGATCGATGTTACGTGTGCATTACATCATCATGACGTCATGCGTTCGGAAAGAGGAAGCTATGATGAAAAACAGCAAGAGTGGCTCTATAGTTCGGTCTAGGTCGCGCGTGAAGCGAAGGATATGGCGTTTCGACTCTAAACTTCCGTCAGCGGAAGAACGCGCGAGCACACTGCTATACAGCTCGTAACTGCTGAAGACACCATGGCCTCGAACAAGTGAGTGTGTTTCAAGTCAAGCGAGGTCTCAACAGGGAGCAAGGCCATTTTCTGTGTAGGAAGAATATAGGAAAATAAAATGTTAGTACTGTTGTGAATGCTCTGTAATAAATGGTAAGTCTCTGTTATACAAAGGTGTGGTGGTAAGATGTGAATAAAAATACTAATGTTTTTGTAATATCTGTGCGCAGAGTTTAAATCGTCTGCACGGTGATCGAATTGGAATACGTCAAAGGAGGCAAAGTTTTCTGTGTGTGCTATTACTTTTTTTTTGTTTTTGTAAAATGATTTTTATTGCAAAACTATGCATGTTGCTGTAAATAAAAATTGTGTGTATTGGACAAAGAAAAACCAATAGCAGCAGCCATAAATTGAAAAAAATAAATACATTTTTAATAACAAATGGTCTCGAGATATTGTCTGCTTGTATGGCCCACTAGTAGGGCCTATGCATGATCATTTTCTGTAACCAATTAAATATTTTATGTAAAATATACTGTATATATGTATGGGTGTGTGTGTTGTGTGTGTGTGTGTGTGTGTGGGTTTGACTGGTTGTAAATACAAATTACATCTGTTTAATGGTATTTGCTTTTAATTACAATAAAATTTTTCTACATATGTAACCAAAAATATTTAAGAGATAAATTACCAAGATTTTAAATAAATTTTATATACTTGCAAAGTGAATCATAAATATAATAAAAGTTAAGATTACAGTGTGTTTGGTAGAAAACAGCATATCTGCTTGTAATACTTATAAAAGTGGAACTGCACGAATGAAAAATAAATGAATGCAGCAAACAAATAAATAATAGTAAATTGTAAAAACAATTTACAAAGTGTACGAGGTGACATGGTCCTAACAAATCTATTTCTTAAAGTAAATTCTCTCTACTAAATATAAATCCTCGGATGTGTAAAGGTTTGGTGACAAAATAGAATCAAAATATTGTTTATTTTTATTGGATGTATGCAGAGTTCAGTTCGCCTGCAGGAGAGTTGAATTGGAATACTTTGAGGCATTCTAGAAGTTCCGTCTATCTACTCTAGATATTAATTTTACAGATATGTATGTTGCATACAATCCTGATATTAAAATTAATCCAGTTGCAGTATTTTGAACTGGGAAACGTGTATGCAAGTATCGTTAAGTTATTTTTTTCAATGAAAATTATCTAATCCAAAGATGGGACTGGAGACTTTTGATAATTTATTGTAATGCATACATTTAAGGTGTCTCTTGACCAGTAAAATACATGCAGTAATTATAATGACACAAAACTCTTACGCATTCGGATTGGATGCGTAGGTAATGGAAATCAGAACTCGCTGAAAATCAATACAGATGCATATACAACGAACACTAGCTGTACACATAAGAAAAATGCTGTGACTGACTAGTAACATGCCAGAATGCCGTTCGCCATTCAGTGCCTGGTAGCTTATTCACCAGCTGGCACCCCAGCCAAGCAGGGAATCATTCGCTGCACGCGGTAGCCAATCTCGCACATGGACTGGAACAGAGCTTTGCGAAGCCAATCGGCGAACGGGTTCGCTCACATCAAAGGAACCACCACATTTCGTTTGTGAACTATTCTACTCTTGGTTCCATTGACAAAGGAGTGTGTTTTAATCGTGCTGGGAGTAAAAATAATGTGCGGGCTGTGACGATCTTGCTGCCAGCCAGTTGTTTGACCTACGCTGGGAGAACATAAGTGTTCTGCTGTTGCTGCTTAGGGTGATGTGGCACACATTTTCCCCTCAGCTAATTTTTTTATCCGCCTCGTTACAGAATATTAATTAGCAAGACATTTCATGTTCATATACGAACTATGTTAGTGACTTTCGGTGAAGCGGCATGGGTGGTAATGATTGTCAGCAGCACTTCGTACTATAGTGTTAAGGAGGTTCAATCCGCGACTTAATAATAGTTTATTTAAACTAATCGTAAAGTGTAAATGAAAAGTTCCGTGGCTGTAGAATTTTTTTTCTTATGATAAGCTGACTCTCTATAATTTCCGCTGTAACAAGATATAGTGTTTCAAATATTTTTACAACTAGTCGTGTTTCCTTGTAACTTAAAACAAGAAGTGAGCATGCATGTAAGTACATACAATCGCTAGAGGTGCCTTTTTAATTAGTTACAACCCAAGCCACATGCACTAATATTAAGCATGCGTTCAACATTACACTAAACATGAGAATCACTTTTTTTCATCCAATAACCATGTTTTTTTTTCAACACGTGAGCCAATATTTTTTCTGCTGACAGAAAAAAAGTATGCTCGTGATAAAACATTTTTTTAGTAAGTAAGCTGTACTGAAGCTAAAATACAAAATACCGGCAGGTAGAAACTACTGCAGTAGCTATAGGCTCAAAACATAATAAAAGTTAAACAATTCAGACAACTTTTAAGTCAGGTAGCACGTAGCAACACTATACAACTCCTAAAAACAATACAAATAAATTAAACACAGTTTACAAACTATACGCAAATACATTTCTTTTAAGATTGGTAGGCAGACCCCTTACGACGTTTCAACATTAGCAAGAGACGGAACACACATAACGTTATTGTAGCCATTTTTCCTACACAAGATGAAATTTATGTGTTGCGATGTTTCCTTACTTGACATTACAATGTTCAAATATTTAGTTACAATTTTATAGTAATATTTAAAAAGAAGTAAATTATTACATTCTACTTTATAACTGAATTCCTCTCGTAAAAGGAAGTCCATGTGTGACTCGGCTGGTCTGTCACCCTGGAGCCTGATGTGTGTGTCTTGGCTGGTGTATGTACCATCCCTTCGAATTGCCAAGACCTGCACGCACAGTGCCCTCGCCGTCGGCCGACTACCTGGGCTGACTTACAGATTCTCGAGATGTTAGTTGATCGCACAACATGGGACGGGTCGGATGTGTTCCACCACTAGTGTTGTGAACGTTGGTTGTAGTATTCTGAATTTTATGGCTTCGTTTCAGTCGGTTTATAAGGAATTTGTTTGATATTCAGTTGTATTAACCAGGGTTTCCTAAACTTGTCTAGCATAGTATATAATATAGCATACAGCACCCGACGCTTGTGCAAAATGCGATAGTTTGTAAGTGCTTATAACTATTTCCCTTAAAATATCTGTTTGCATCAGTGTGTAGCAGTGTTCTCCTTATCGTTCCTGCGGTTCTCAAGCTATGCGACTGTATTATTTTTTGCATAACGCGATGCACAGCACTCGATGCTCGCGCAATATAAGTCGGTTGGTAAATGCTTATAAAAACTTGTAAAGGCAAATAGTTATACATGTTTGCATCGATGATTGTGCAATATGTATCGGTTAGTAATCCTTATAACTATTTTTCTTTACAAGTATTTTTATATATGTTTGCAATAGCATGTAGCAGTGTCAAATATATACACTAGAGAGCCAAAAAAAAACTGGTATAGGCGTGCGTATGCAAATAACAGAAGTATGGAACCAATCAGAGTAGTGCGATGCAGTCGGCAGCGCCTATGTAAGACAACAAGCGTCTGGCAAAGTTGTTAGATCGGTTACTGCTGCTACAATGACAGGTTATCAAGATTTAAGTGTGCTTGAACGTCGTGTTATAGTCGGCGCACGAGAGATGGGACATAGCATCTCAGAGGTGGCGATAAAATTTGGATTTTCACATACGACCATTTCACGAGTGTACCATGAATATCGGGAATCCGGTAAAACATCAAATCTTCGACATCGCTGCGGCCGGAAAAAGATCGTGAACGAACGGGACAAACGACAACTGACGAGGATCATTAAACGTGACAGACGTGCAACCCTTTCTCAAATTGGCGCAGATTTCAATGCTGGGGCATCAACAAGTGCCAGCGTGCGAACTATTCAACGGACCATCATTGATATGGGCTTTCGGAGACGAAGGCCCACTCGTGTACCGTTGTTGACTGCACGAAACAAAGCTTTACGCCTCGCATGGGCCCGCCAACACCGCCATTGGACTGTTGATGACTGGAAACACGTTGTCTGGTCTGACGAGTCTCGTTTCCAATTTTATTGGGCGGATGGACGTGTACGGGTATGGAGACATCCTCATGAATCCGTGGACCCTACATGTCAACAGGGGACTGTTCAAGCTGGTGGAGGCTCTGTCATGGTATGGGGCGTTTGCAATTGGCGTGAAATAGGACCCCTAATATGTCTAGATACGACTCTGATAGGTGACAGATACGTAAGCATCCTGTCCGATCTCCTGCACCCATTCAGGTCCATTGTGCATTCCGACGGACGTGGACAATTCCAGCAGGACAATGCGACACCCCACACGCCGAGAGTTGCTGCCGAGTGGCTCCAGGAACACTCTTCTGACTTTAGACACTTCCATTAGCCACCTAAATCACCAGACATGAACATTATTGAGCATGTCTGGGATGCCTTGCAACGTGCTGTTCAGAAGAGATCTCCACCGCCTCGCACTCCTATGGATTTGTGGACTGACCTGCAAGATTCATGCTGTGAATTGCCTCCTGCATACCTTCAGACATTAGTCGAGTCCATGCCACGTCGTCTTGCGGCAGTTCTGCGTGCTCGCGGGGGCCCTACACGATATTAGGCAGGTGTACCAGTTTTTTTGGCTCTTCAGTGTATATCACTCTCCTTCACTCTCTTTCACTCACACACACACTCTCACACTCACACACACTCGCATGCCTACTAAAGTCAATATGCCAACGAACACATGCGAATAAACATAGTGGCCATGTAACCACACAGATCGCATGAACATTCGACTCGAAAACACGAGCCCGAAAATGTAACACTTGGCATATTAACATACACTATTATAGGATTATAAAATTCAATATGGTGCGGGTCATTGGCTCATAATCACGTTTTATGACATAATATTCCAATTCTCTTTGAAAATACGAATCCGTAGACAAGCTGCTCGATATACTAATTCAAAAGTCTAATTTTGATTTAAATACACCGACTTTTATTTATAAAATTATTCCCTTTCATAATATATAGTTGTGGAATCATATACTACAATTCTATCTTGGAAATACGAATCCACAGACACATTGCTCAGCATAATCTTTTCTGTAAGTTTTAAAAGCGAAATAAAATATATTACATTAAATATATAACTTTCATTTATAAAATTCTTTTTTGTACAATTGATAGATGTTACATCATAATCAAATTAGTTTTGAAGATACGAATCCATAGACAGGTTATTTTTTATATTCATCATTTAGACCTGTACTGGCACCCATGCCCTGGTGGCTGTCTACCAATCCAAGTCCGGCAGTTGGCCTCTTCTCACCTCTACAGCTTTTTATACTATATTAAACCACATCACGTCGATAGACGCGAGTGTTTGTATACAGCACATGGAACATCGTCCTGAGCCTCCAGCCGACACCAGCACTCCTAGTAGCCGATGAAGACATCAAACTACACTAACCCTGCCTAGCATACATTGTGGAAACCAAGATGGCGCTCCTGGTAGGAAATAAATTAAACTTCCAAGATGGCGGCCGATACTAGCACCACCTAGCATACGATATGAGAACCAAGATGGCAGCAGACGAAACAATATAGCGGCCTACAGACATCCAAGATGGCAGACAACAGCAGACGATATCTAGTTGGAGAGAGAGCAGGCAATGTGGAATGACAGAGCATGATGTGACATCCAATATGGCGACGTACTGGCTCCTAATATGACGGCCATGACCCAAAGTGGAATGACAGAGTAGGAAAATAGAAAATTCTAGAAACAATATGGCGGCTTGGAATGACAAAGCATGAAGTACCTGGCGGATGGAGATCAAGGTCAAAGGTCTCCTGTACCAGATACCATTGTCCTCGAACATACAAAATCATACTACTCATGTATTATGTCAGAGAAACTTGTCACCTTTTCATTTGACCGAACCTCTTACATTTACACATAACATGGACAAAAAATAAATAATGGATTTCAAACCAACTGGTATCGGTGTACATCACACACATATGTGAATAACGAGAGAAATAGAAGAAGTCAAATTATTTAACACTACAAACACCATCCCTTCTTGCTATTTAAGCATAGAAAATTATGCAATTTTGTTTTGCGCTCCGATAATGGCAGATTGAGTTTTATCTCTTCCCGACCACCAGGATACTCTGATTTGGGGATGGTGGAGTGAAATCTAAAAACCTCCCTCATATGCCACTATATGAGGATAAGCACATGTAAATTATTTAAATGTGACATCAAGGTAGAGCAAACATCCACTATTCTTTAGTTGCAAAAACATGTTGTTGCCTCGATTCAAGTGTTAATTTTCACATACTTCACGCAGAGAAGATGGTCTCAATGCAATGTGGCGTGGTCCTTTATATTAGAATACAGGTCTTCAGAACCATGACAAACTATAGTACTTTGTAGACTGTCACCTAATTGACAACTCTGAAACCAAACCAAAAGGTGCAAAAAACCATTCAGGGGCGTCGGAATGGAGATGACAAAGGGGGTGTGTATTTTCTGGTCATCACCCCCTCCCTCTTCTGGGTCAACAGAGCTATATTAAATCGCGGCATGCCTCTGCGTCGAGAGTTTGTAGTCGTGGAAGGCCATTAGCGCCAGGTGCGTGGTACCATCGGAGCGACGACAGTGACAAGCGAGTGGAATCTGCGAGCATCCGGAGTAAAAAGAGACTGGCTGGCTGGACTGGAAAAGTGGGACTGGATGCGTGAGAGCAGACATTGGAATGATAATGTATGACAATAGACATTTTGATCATATGTGTAAGTATGTGAATATTAGTATCTACAGGGGATGGGCAAAATAATATGAAGACCATGCAATATAGTATATTTTGTTGCATGCTGGCAACACTGCTTCCGTGTAAATAATGTGACGCGTATGTATTGCACAGTTTACGTGCCAAGTCTTGTAGGTTATATTTCAGTGTATTATATGCTTTGCTCTGCGACGGTTAAAACAAGCGATCGGTGAATCGTGTGATCTCTCAGACTTCGAAAGAGGGCAAATCGTTGGTGCTCGGTTAGCGGGAGCGTCTCTCTGACGAAAACAGCTGAATTGTTTAACGTTTCACGAGCGACAGTATCCACGGTAATGGCAGCATACACAAAACATGGTAAAACATCATCGGCGAAGAGGAATCGTGGGCGAAACCCAAAGTTAACAGATACAGACCAACGAACATTAAAAAAATTGTGGCCAGACAACATAAAACTACTGCGGCAAAAATTACAGCAGAACTAAACACTCACTTGAGTAATACCGTTTCGACAAAAACAGTACGGCGGGAGCTCCACAAAGCTAACATTCATGGAAGGGCTGCAATTGCTAAACTCTTTATAACAGAAGTCAACGCTAAGCTGCGAAAGAAGTGGTGCCACGATCATAAAACCCGGACACTTGATGATTGGAAGAATGTGGTACGGTCCGATGAATCATCGTTTACATGGTTTCCTACAAACGACCGGGCTTATGTATGGAGAACCCCGAAAGAAGCCTACGATCCGGACTACCTGCTTCCTACAGTCAAGCATGGGGGAGGTTCCGTTATGATTTGGGCGGCTATATCGTGGTATTCAGCTGGTCCTCTCATTCACATCACTGGCCGGATTATTGCGAATGAATATCTCGACATCCTCAATGATGAAGTTCTTACTATGACTAGCATATTGCTGCCAAACACTGCCATATTCCAAGATGATAATGCGCCCATACACACAGCCAGAAAGGTTCAGTCTTGGTTTGAGGAGCATCAGAATATCATCAAACATCTTCCCTGGCCAGACTTCAACATAAGTGAACCGTTATGGGGAGTTTTAGAGCAGAGAGTGAGGAGCAGATTTCCATCTCCAACATCACTGAAGCAATTGGCGGATGTTTTGGTACAAGAATTGGACAACATTCCGATGGAAACTATTCACACACACTCTACGAATCTATTTCGCGAAGAATTGCAGCTGTTCTAAAAGCAAATGGTGGCCCAACACCTTATTAATAAATAAATATTGTGTATATGTCAAGTGTTGATATTATTTTGTCCATCCCCTGTAGTATAATCACAGCAATAAGGAATTTAATTAGAACCGAGATTGACATTAAATATTGCGCTCACTGATAGGATAAGTGAAATAGTAGAGATTGTCAGTTTAATATTGTAAATAATAGCTGTTTGTATTTCATTGAAAATTACGAAATCACATTTAGTTATTTCATAACACCTCCGTCCCTCAGGAACAACTCTGATACGCCAATGACAACTTGTAACAGTATTCTGCAGTGGATCAATTTCAACAAGTGTATGTTTAAACGAACTAACGTAATTGTTTAAATTTGGTGTGTAACGTTAACAAAAACACGTTTGTTTGAGGTGATAGATCAGTAAGATACTCTTGGCTCGAGTTCATTAAAAAATGGGGGAGTCCCTGCAACAAGAGGCGTCGCAAAGGAAATACGTCTTTCGTCTCGCCGTAAAACTAATTCTCCGCACCCAGACACCCTCTGCTGCAGTGCGGGCGACGGCGCAGAATCGGGCAGTACTGATACGATGCGGCAACGCCCGGCCGGCGCCCGACACAGCGTAACGACCGACGTCGCGCCAGGCAGGGAACACGGGGCGTACGAAGGAGATGAAGATAAAGTACGTGAAAGAGAGGGGAAACAAGGCGGGGGAGAAAGAAAGGGCACTAGGCGTCCCACTCGCTGCAGCGATGCCCGCACTGCGCCCGACAACATTCACTGCAGGTTCCTGGCGGGGAAGGGGAACGCTGGCAGCGGTAAATACTGCTCCTCGGTCCAAGTTCCAGCGCCAGGCGAGCCTAGCTGCTGCCGATGACTCACATCGCCCGGGACCTTCCTTTACAATGCGGATCGCACGTCGCGGAGAGAGTACTTTACTTCTGCAGCTCAATGACTCCACTTCCTCAGAATACTTATAAACACAGCAACACCCGTTTACACTTATGGCGCGTTATTAACAGAAAATGAGAATTGAATGTCTCTTCAACAGTAAGCATCGAAAATATTTTTTCTATTACGCATCTAGCTTTATTTCCCTGTAGATTATCGTTTTTTNCTCTTCAACAGTAAGCATCGAAAATATTTTTTCTATTACGCATCTAGCTTTATTTCCCTGTAGATTATCGTTTTTTTGGTTTTCGTTATAATGCTAGTCCAAAATCAACTGCGGTAGCTCAGCACGGCGACTTCCACCTGATTGGGANTTTTTTGGTTTTCGTTATAATGCTAGTCCAAAATCAACTGCGGTAGCTCAGCACGGCGACTTCCACCTGATTGGGACGACACAGTCTTGACTCCTGAAACCAACAAAGAGGTGGTTTCAGAAAGCGGAGGGTCGTGGTCCAGTCAGCATTTTTTTTTAAATTTTGCCGGTGCCACCTTATACGACATGCCACATACGCTGTGCAAACATGGACATCAACCTTTTCCGACTGCAGTTTCCAGGTACCGACAAAGTTATCATANATGCCACATACGCTGTGCAAACATGGACATCAACCTTTTCCGACTGCAGTTTCCAGGTACCGACAAAGTTATCATAATTTAACGCGATTTAAAAGACAAGCACACACGCCTGTTTGTATCTACAGATTATAACATGGCAGGTTCGTTTCCAAAGTACACCCGCGAAATACGGGGAGCAAGACAGCAAGTTTCACTGTAGCAAAATAACAATTTTCAATAAAACAAAAAAACTGGAAAGGTGCTCACCTTGATTTGTATAATAAATGCATTTACGTCCCCAGCATATTAATGATAATTTCATGCTAAGTTAATATTCACAAATATCCTGAAACAGTTCGAAAAAAAAAAATTGGAAAGAGACCTTTAGCCACACCTTTTTCAAGAAAACGACATACAAGATTAAGGGTCTGCATTTNAAAAAAAAAATTGGAAAGAGACCTTTAGCCACACCTTTTTCAAGAAAACGACATACAAGATTAAGGGTCTGCATTTGAGGGCATTACATCAAGCAACACGGTCTAAGAACCCCTTCAGAATAAGCAGTCGGCAGTTGTGCAAACTGAAGTAAGTCAGCTGGCAGTTGGCAATCAGAATACACAATGAACACTTGATGTTGTATAAGGAAGTCCCAAATAAAAATATCGGTACTGCAAATAATATAATTTTTCCCATAGTGAAAATAAATTTTAAGAGGGATGCAGAAATTTTACCGTAGCCCTAAAAGTTCTGCTAATAAAACAATAATACTAATACCTCAATATTACATAACACACCAAAAACATTTGTAGCGTACTTATTTTCGGTTATATTATCGTGGTCTCTTTCGTGAATTCAAAACTCGAGCATTACATATTTTGTGTGTGTACATGTATATATAAGAATAAAATCTACTGTAACTCGTAGTATGTTTTTCTAAAATATAAAAAGTTACTTTTTCTTATAAAACCTCATATTCTCTTTTTGGGGCCTAGAAATGTACCTATGTTTATATATCACTTTTACTCCATGTGTGCCTTAAAAATGAAGTTTTATTAACTAGCTGACTGGCTACAGACACCTTGCAGTTTAACAACAACAGGCCTTCAGACTTTAACAACTCCAGCATTTTGTCAGTATCATTCTCATTCGCCTAATGTACTAGCCTACGTTAGTTCGTACACCTTAGTTGATGGGGGAACCGTTAACAAGCAATTCTTTTCTCAACGAGGCCCGCTACGGCGGAGGTAAACAATTAAATGGCAGGAGTCTGAAATTAACATTGAAGATAATCTCATCCCCTCCCGCCCGCAGTTCAAACTGTATACTACAATCCCAACTCATCTTAACAACTACTTCGACGGCTTTTTTATTACTACACGAGCCGCTTTACATTTCTAACTGTGATATTTAACACTACGAACAAGTCTTACGAGTGTGCATTTTCGGGCAGACGACAATAATAATACAAGACGCATTCCTCTCTTACTGATAACAACAAACTGGGAGTACAATTTTCAGTATTAAGAGTTAAATGTAACAGTTCATTAGAAAGTAATATACTGGCGATTAAACACATATTTTTTTTTTTTTTGCTGGCGGACTAGTTACATGCTTGGCTCAAAAAGGCGTAAAAAAAAAAAAAATTTGAAGATGCGAACACTCGAACGAGAGATTACAAGCACTAAATTTTAAGAAACTTTAGCACATTTAATGTTTTGTCACCAACGTATGACGTACGTATATTAAACTTATGTATATTAAGATCCTAATATATATTCATAATATATTTTAATATATTATTTATTATATTATACACATGTATATTATAAATAAAATACGTATTGCATGCAGGCTTGATAAAATTAACAATATAGCGTTTATTATAATCAAATTCTAATGTACAACTTCTTGTAATAACGCTACTGTTAATGATCACACACACAACAACTGCAGCAATACGTGAAATAACCTGGATGTGTGTGTATTGTAGGCTATATATGAATCTACACATTAAAAACACGTCATTAAGTTCAACCACCCCAGAAAATAATTTGAGACGTGAACGTATGAATGGAAGTATGTCAAACATATCTGCTCGAGAGTTCCCTTCGATATTGTGACAAATTCGTGAAAGAATCCCAAATTGCACTTAAGGTCGTGCTAAAAATCTAACACCATCTCCATATCCAAAATTACAAACATGATAAAAACTTCTCGCTATAATACGAATTATTTAACAGAGAATTTAATTAACTAACAATTATGTTTCACTTACACACGAAGAACTTTTAAAAAATACTTTTTATTTAAAATTTTTTAACGTATCGCTTGTATTTCCGTACTGTGAAAATTTTGCTTCTTGATTCCTCACTGGCCGCTGTGACTCGTCCCTGCACGTGTTTTAATTTTTCGGCAAACATTAACTCATAAAAAAAAACTTGCTGGCCACATAAATTTCTACTTTCGTGAACGGAAATGTTACTGTGATTTTGACGTGTAAAGTAAAGAGATGCAATTCGATTGGATACGACGAATAGCTTCTTCGAAGAAAAAAAAAACTATACGGCTGTGCACCACAATTGCAGCTGTTTTTAAATAAAACTGTAGCACTATAATAAGTCTTCAGGGTTATATTTTAGTGGTAGCGCCGTTCTCAAGACTAACAATCACGTCATTTTTTTTTCTCAACATAAACTATAATGCATTTGCAATCCAAAGAGCGCCGATTAAGTAACGCGTGCGCGTGCGCACGCACACAAACAAACACACACACACGCCTACCTTACATTTTATAAGAAATTTTGTTTTAATTTCATCCAGCACACTTTCAGAAATCAAACTGCACGGTTATTCGCTGACCTATCATCCTCGCCACTAAGTGGCTGGCACAGTTTTCTACTGAACGAACTACAAAAATAATCTTTTATTGAAATTTATCCGACTGGTTTATAAAATAAACAATCCAACCATGCACAATTTTCACCGACGAACGTAATTATCTCAACCACAATGCGGTATGGCGCCGCGTCTAGAGGGCACTACTCCTCCGCACATGCGCACTCTGTATTCGTGTGACCGGAAACAAGGCGGCACATACGCATTAAAGGCTTCATTCCGAGTCGACTATCTGTCGCGCAACTATCGAGATTTCATTCCGGACCGCCCAGAAGCGACCACACACTCGCAGGCGAGGCTGGGGCGGCACGGTCGCGTAGCCTGCTCCTCGGGACAGAAGACCGCCGACATTCTGTATGTTTTATACATCAATGTATAGTGTTCCGCCTGCCTGGCGCTTGAACTGCGTTGCAGAGTGTTTGAAATCCTGGTTTTTTGACTTAACTATTAAACGTGTCCCCAGTATGTTTACCTACGAAAAGACATACCCCAGACGAGGGCGGAATGGTACTTTAAAGTTACCACGCATGCTGTAAATATTATTTTGGAGACCTCCAATAAAGTTAAAAACTGCTCTTTTCAGGCTGCTTAAAATATACTGGCCCTGTGGGGCCGGGTTGGGTACAGGCTGTGGTCTGGCAACCAACCTGTAATGGGTGTAAGGTGAGGTGACTGGGTGCCTGAACACCGGACGTGTGTCCCGCGTCCGCCCAGTAGGGGGGAGCCTGGAAACTGAGTACCTGGTGGGGTAGTCGTAACGGCTATGGAATGACTGCTCCAGTTGGGCCTAACCCTGGTTACAGGCTTTAGTGGTGGTAAACCGGCGCAAGTGTAAGAGTAAGCTTCGGCGAACTCCGGTGGGGCCCACTCATAGGAAGTAGTGATCCTTTTGGGTGTTCCCCAGCCACTATGAAAGCTTCCAACTCATCTCCATTAATGGGGCAGTGATGCGAATACATAGCCTAGCACTGCTCATGTCCATCTCTACCTCCTCGTGGTCTGGGCTGGTAACATAGCGGCCGCGTCATGGCTAACGGAGTGAGGACGAATGAAGGCGGTAACGACCTGTCTGTGCACAGACAACCAGTTACGGCGAGGTTATGTGCAGTCTTCCAGAGGCTGTATATATTCTTCGCCCTGCGGTGAAGACCCACGAACCGAATTGCACTCCCAAAGCTGAGTCTCGACCTGGCAAGTCGGGGTGATCTGAGTGGCGGAGCTCCGAAGAAGGGATTGTCTGGCGTCCTGGAGGTGTTTGGGCTATTCTGGGTGAAAACTCAGTGTGCATGTCTGAAAATTGTGGGTACCCAGGATATCAGTGTGAAAGCCCCGGTTTCGGCCGTGCTGATCGCGGGTCGGACTCTGGGTGGCAGTGGTTGAACCTTCTGCTTGGAAGGAGATCTGGAGGTGGGTACTTGCCTGGAGGGCGGGCACTGCACGTACGTGAAGGGTCGGTAGCCGCTGCCCTGGAAAGCAGGCGTGCCGGCTCCCTTCGGTGTCAGTTTCGAAGGGTTGGTGCTCATTAACGAAGGATCGACGTTCTGGTCCGCCTAGTAAGAGGACTCGTTCACAAAGCGGGTTTGTAGAGGTGGATAGTCCTCGGCCCCATCAAGGTGGCACGTACGGATTCAACTCCGTACTCTGCTGTTGACAGGTGAGGTGGAACCACCCTCGGGTGGAGAACATCCACCCACTGCGATTGGAAAGGGCGCCACTCTTTCTATTGGCAGTATTCAACTACTGTAAATTAGAGCACTGACCAAGCTCAAATCTATCAAGGTTATGGACTATGTCCAAGTCTGTGGGGAGTGCTCGCATCTAACAAGTCTGGTGTGAAAACTTTGCATATTTTCTCTATATGCAGTCTGTTGTGGCAATCTGTAAAAGCCTGAATGTTAATGGGAAGTCCTGATCGCACTCCCCTAGTAATACACTGCTCAGAAAGTTGTCTCCTGTTTATACCTTTATGGATCAGACACAGGATGAAGCAGCCTGGGTCGCAAACCGCAGCACTTCGGTGTCGAAAACATGCTTAAAATATACTAGCCAGAAACGAGCCAAACTACGATAGGAGCCTGTATTGAACTTTGCTACTGACTTTACATCAATAAAATGATAGTCAACGCCGAAAGTCCCATAGGCACACGCAGCACTACGAGAACACTGCACGCCAGTTCAGAGCCCTGCGCGTAGCGGCGATGGCGCTCTTGTAGCGCGTGCCAGTGTAATCCCACCCCATGCTTCGCGGCCAAAAATAGGAGGGAAAACGATGCAGGCAGGCGGTAGCCTTAAAATTGAACCATTAAAAGTAATTTCATTCCCAGAAAAAATATATTTCCCCCTCCCCCCATATTTACACGTCAATAACAATTTCGTTATTTTTTTGGATCAAACAATTAATATTAATCCACATGCAGAATTTAACCTTTTTCTTAAAATAATTTTATGTGTAGTCCAAAATTATTTAAGTATGTCGAAACACACACTGCCAAATGTAAAAGTCTGTTTCGAGCTTTAACTTTTAACTACACAAAAAAATCCGAGAAAAAATGTGTGCTGCAAACTGTATTATACTTGCTACTAACATAAAATAATTTAGTTGATTATCAAAGCCTCATGTTTTCATGCAGGCGACGACGCTGAATGTTATCGTTTCGAAATTTATATCACAAAGTTCGACAACAGCAAGAATATCCATCCTTGCTGATGAAAAGTTCCATAAGCGACGTTAGGTACATATCCAAAATTTGGCACGTTATCAACCTTGTAGGAGTACTGACGGCAATCAACAGGACAATGCAGATAAGATCTTTTTAAAAGTAAGTTTCGCCACAACTATCTTTGGCAGTCTTTCGGAGGCTTGAATTCAGACTATCAAGTTAATTTACCTGCAAATCGTAATGAAAATGTTAAACTTTTATAATCAGATGGGTTCCATGTTTGCATGCTTGTTGGCAGAAAAATAATATTGCAGATGTGAATTTATTACGCTTCAGAAAACAATTAAATCTGCGGAAATATTACACAAGCGCCGAGTACAGACTGATTTTAATTATATTAATTTCTTTGAAGTTGATTGAATTAATTAATTGTAAACATCAAGTGATTGCAATTTATTGTGATGTATTGGGTCTAGAGAATTTTGTTTGTAGTTACTGTAATTAAAATTATGAAATTATAATTAACTATCATTTAATTAAGACCTCCGTCCCTTAACGAAACTGGCTACGCCCCACAGACTTTCGAGAAATTGTAACAGTATTTATAACTTGTAAACAACTTTGCCTCATTATTTTACAAATATATTTTATTTATAGGTATCCAAATAGCTATAATTTGCAGAAACCTTCAACATTCACTAACAGTGTGTGATAATATTAAAATTAAGGCACGTTCTGTCACAGAAGTATCAGACCTCCCTCTCTTCTCGCCTACCGGAAATCAAGTCCGCATCAACGAAACGTTATCAGACTAAGTCAATTTTCTAAACGCTGCGAACGGTCCTATTATCCGATGCCGAAGTACAGGCATCGTTAGAATGCAACAGTAGGAACAAATCAGAAACGGGAATAAGATATACGACAGCTTACACGTAAAAAAAAAACATGATATATGTGCATTATGCAGTTAACTAGATACACGTTAACAATAGTATAGTATATACAGAACAAAATTAAATTAAACTGAAGAAGCTACCTCTTGATAACAAAAACAGAAATAAACATCCACAAAGAACACAAATATCCACTTCACCACTTGGTCCGATAGCCTTGGGCTGCAATTACGGCGAAGGCGTTTTGACATCGCATTTATGTACTTCTGGCAAATGCTGACGTCCATGTGTGCCCATTCTTCTTGGACACACGAAATCAATTCTCTACAGTTGGGAGGGTTGGCGTGTCAGTTATTTTTTCTCTAGCTCACACCACAGGTTATCTATATGATTCAAATCCAGAGTTTAAGGTGGAGTTTCGAGGTAGTGGGGTGTGACAGAGGATCCACTGTCGAACATAATATGCTCTGTGTTTGGGATGATCATCTTGTTGGAACATCCAACTGTCACCCAATCCAAGTTTCTGTACACTTTCCGTCACATTGGTCTTTGGTGTAATTAAATACTTCCAGTCCATAATGCCGTCGATAACATCAACGTTACCCGTCTCATCCACATTCACACAACCCCAAACCTTAACTGTTTCTCCTTCATATTTCACAGTTCGAGCAATGTTCTGTTTTTGACGTGACAACGTCTTAAATTAGGTTGCGGCTGGGAGTCACTTATGAAAAAGTGTAACGCTCGGTAACGTTACGATGAGTCACCGNTGTAAGCTTCAGTCTTCTTTCTCCACATATGCTGGTACCCATTACTTCAATGCGGGGTTTATCTTCGCCTCATCTGAGAAAATAAAGTTTTGCCAAAATTCAAAGGGTTCATTTTGGTCATTTTTTTTTAGCATTTTTTTTTAGCATATTACGGTTTGCTTAAGATATATTTGGCTTTCTTTTAGCTGTACGTCCTTGGAATCTAGCTTTTTAAATTGAATTTCGATCAGTTTGAGGTGTAACTCAATTGTAAGGCCCGGGCGAGTAACGAAGCCAACTCCTTGGCACTTATCTTGGGTCTTTCTTCACAGCTCAAAGAATGCATGTAGGTTTCATCGCGGACTGACAGCTTCCTTGGCGGACCTCGTCATGGTTTATTTCGAAGTGAATGTACTTTTGCAAGTTTCCTTATTATATGCCCAACAGTAGAAGGCGCCTTCCTGACAATGCTGCTAATTTCTCTTCAACTTTTTACCTTCATTATGCAATTTTATGATTACAGTTCTTTCTTCGCGTGTTATTTCCCTTATTTTCATCACCATTCCTTTTGATGAGTTAAAGCGATGTGTAACGATTCATTACACTGTGCGGACTTCCCTCAGAGGTTCCGGCAATCAATATATTACGTTCGTTTACAGGTTAGAAAACAGGCCTGTTCAAATACTTATTTTGGGCTCAACTTCCGTTAACAATTTATGTATGATTCTATTTTAAGCTATAGTGTCATGAAAGGGAAACCACAAAGAGGTCTGATGACAGCCCTTTGTTTAAGCAACCATTCCAAATCTGTCTTTCAGCACTACCGCCAACAACAACCGTCAGTCGGCGAGCTGATGCTGTGTTTCAACGCTCAAGAGACGGCGTGTGTGTTCTTGCTGATAGTGAGCGTTACGTGATAACAAAGCAACAAATAGCTTGCCGCCGAAGACCAACAGAACCTGGCCACAGTCGCACTCTGCAACAAATCTGGAACTTATTTCGTAATCCGCCTACGAACCGCAGTCTGTGCAGAGTAGGTACGGAACAACTCTACTGCCAGCCAATTTCCTATGCAGAGCAGCCGTCACTGGTTTACGGGGGTTTGGTGGTAGAAAGGATTCAACTTGTATGTAAGTTTAATGGCAATAGTACTGTAGAATTTTTGTAAGTAAATAAATGGAATGTACCCACTGCAGTCTGTAGTTTCTATGTTTTTATCGTGTTTGCTTATTTTTGATTGAAATTATGTTCTCCGGTTTTGTTTTCATTTCGTTTTACTGTCCCGCGGTGTCTTCTGAAAGTGTTTTTTTTTTTTTGCTCGTATCAATTTTACAGTGTGTTATTTCTATGTCTTTTTTGGCTGAGTTTATTTTCGAACTGTTTGCAGGAAATAATATTTTCCTGATTTGTGTTCATTGTCTGTTGTCCATTTTTTGTCACGTTCGTTGTCATTCGCTTAGTTTACGTCTTTGACTGATAGGTTGTTCTTGGTTTCTAGCTTCTTCGTAAGTCATTTTCCGAGTTTTCTCTCTCTCTCTGGTTTTTTTTTTTTTTGTTCTTCGCCTTATTTTTGGTAATGTAAACGTTTAATTTAAATACTTATAGAAAGGATTCAATTTTCCAGATCGCGAATAACGTAGCAGTAGCTATGATGGAAGAAAAAAGTAGAGAAAGGAACGAGAATAAACATGTGCATAGTTTATAATTTCGCAGCTGATGTTTTCTCCACATGGAGCATTATCTAAAGCAATAAAGTGGAAATGTTTCCGCGGCCGTAGCCTGAATAATCTCGGCTTTTGCGACCGAAGTCGAAGAAGAGTGCTTCCACATGCCCAATGCCGACTGCTATCACAGGGAGAAGATACAACCACCCCAGCGATGCACGCACTGGGACTGCGATAATTAATGTCATGTCTGTGGTAAATGCTGGATGTTTTAGAAGATATCGTCAAAAATGTAGAGACAAGGCGAATAAATTAAGAGAAGCAAAAAAGGTCCAGTAAACGTGGGTCCGGAAATTAACCGTTTACGAGATATTAGCATTTGTGTGCAGGTTGGGCAGCCAGTGAACTCCCGAGCGCCTGGATAATGCAATGCGGCAATGTTTACAGAGGCAACGGATATGTCTCGTTTGCAATACAGCAGACATTGACGCACCTGAAGAATTGCGACATCGGATTGTACAGGCTTTCCAGCAAATTATGAATGACCCCAGATTGCTCGAGCGCATTCGCGAGTCTTTGCGGAGACGACTAGAAAGTTGCATTCGAGTGCATGGTCTGAATTTTGAACATCTGCTATAAACATCTTCAGTTAAAATGTTCATACCGTACTGTACGTTGTGTTTCCACAAACTTCACTGTTGTTCAACCCAAACCGTCGCTTTTGTGTATGTTCAATCACATTTCTGTGGCGCTGAGGTCACAATTATAACTTGTACTGTCTCGTGATTAATACATTAAATCAAAGTGTCACTAATTTTGTTGGCAATCGTACTTAGTATTAAGCGGGCCCCAACCAGCACCAAACTGACTATCTCGTAAACGATTAGTTTCCGGACCCATGTTTACTGTGACTTTTTTTTTCTTCTCTTCATTTGTACGTCTCATCCTTACATTTTTGACCATCACTTCTGAAACATCCTGCAGATCAAGTTGTTAATAATACGGCATGACCGCAAGCGAAGATACAATCTATTTAACACCTCCGCAATCTTTGACATGACTGTATGGCGATTGGTTCGCACGACACACTTCAAAGAGTTCGCCGGTTCCGATTTGGGCGTGTCAAAACGATGTATGTGAACTAGTGCTTCTACAATGTTGACTATGGCATCTGACAGTGGACCGAGAGACGTTTGAACGCTAAGAAATATGACTAATTGCCCGAATTTATAGGCCCCTATAACTGTGTCCCTTTCAATCGCATACAAAGTCTGACGACATGATACGATAGCACTTCAACTATCCATAATGCTACAGAAGGAATGAAAATATTTTCCGCCAGCTATGTATCGAATATAGTGGAGAGCATACGTCGATAACGCTGTACTAACTGATAAGGGAAGTCCAACAATCTATTTATTACAGAACTGGCGCCTTTGAAACCAATGGCAATTAGTGTACCATTACACTAACATGCAGGCTCCCAGTTAGGTTAGCAGCGAAATAGGCGAAAAACAGTATAAAAACCTTAACCATTTTAATTGCCGATAACCACAGAACAAACACAAAAGTGCAATAATGTCAGAAACTAAGAGTAACCATGGGAGATTCTTGTCATTTAAAGTACAGTATGGCCATAAATGTACATACATCGTGGCCGGGTGATAATCACTACAATTTATTGCTGTTTGGCAAACAGATAGACACAGTTAACACTTATCCATTAAACTGAAAATACATAACATAAGAGAAAACACTCCCGTTAAAAAATTAAAATATTTACCCTCAATATACGTATCTGAGGATGGACAAAGGTGATAATACAGCAACAACACAAGAAAGGAAACCTACATGTCTTCAATTCATACTTTGTATGCAGTTCTCTGCTGTGAATCGGCTATCAATACCTTGGCGTTAAGAGCCGCCCAAATCTCTTCACTCACTCTGCTGTGAATGACCGCCCTCAGTGTCTTCGGCATTGAATGCACAAGAGTATTGGTGGTTTCTGATGTCATATTCCGCTATTCCAGCAGTAGTATTTCTTTCAGTTTGGTCTTGCTGGTTATTTCATGTTTTCGTACCTGGTTTCCAGTTCACTCCAAAGGTGCTCTCTCGGATTAAGGTCCGGTGACTAGGGTGGGATTTGAAGTGTATGTGGGGTGTTAACCAAAGATGGACAACCTCTGTCGTGTGTTTTGGGTCGTTTTCCTGCTGGAGGTAATACCCATTTCCAAGACCCAACATAACACTTCTGCAAATTTCTCAGTGGGTCCAAATACACAAATCTGTCCATGTTTCCCCTCAATAAACACCAGCTCCCCCACCCCTGAGACTGACATGCACCCTCACACCATAACTCCACCACCACCATGTTTGGCAGTAGCTTGCAGGTTCTGAGGCTCCAGCTCCGTTTTGGGCATTATCCACACTAATATTCTGCCATCATCATGAAATACGTTAAATTTACTTTCGTCAGTAAATAGCACTGTGTCCAAGAAGTCCGTGTCTTTGTGTGCGTAGTACTGAGAAAAGACCAATATCTTCTTTTGGTTCAGTTCGTTGATGTAAGGCTTCATTCTCGGTACCCTGATCGGTTTAAAAGCCTACAGATATTTATAGGCGAAACTTGTTTTCCAAAGTGTGTGTTCACATGCACTGCTACTTCGGAGGAGGTTATTTCAGGTCGTTTCTTCATGATTATAAGTAGTGACCTCTTTTCTCTCGTACTTAGTTTCTGAAGACGACCATGTCTTCCCTTGTTTATGAACACCTTGGATTCCTTATGTTGCTAGACGATACTCTGTACAGTCGCCGAATTCTTCCTAATATGTCTGCGATTTGGGAATATGATTTCTTCGTGTGGTAGAGGTCGATAATAATATGTGCCACTTCTGCTCGTGTTTTTTTGCATTGTGGGCCCATGTTGGCTGTTTGCACAGCACGATCAACACACCCACTGCTCCGCCCACACCACTGCGCTCGTAGTAAAAGACTATCAGGCAATGCATGTTGTACGGGGTCATTTCCAGTACAATGCCACGTATTGGTTCATGCTGTATGATCATTTTAGTCCAGTCTCAGATAAATATCTTGAAAGGATGTAATTTTTAGGCTTTTCACGGCAGTGTTTTCTCTTATGTGTTGATATGTATTTTCAGTTTGATGGATACATGTTCAACTGTCTCAAATGCAAATGTCTCACTGTTTGCATAACAGTAATTTATGAATTTTAGTGTATCACCCAGTTACGATGTACAGTTATGTACATTTATGGCCATGGCTGAAAATGTTGGAAATGGTGGTCACCTATGCATCCAAGCACAATTGCACCCGTCGCACCATATTCCGAGATTTTTCAGTAATGTGTTCTCGCAAATGTTTGCGATTTCAGTCGTGATGTTCTCTCAGAGTTGGGCAAGTGTACGTGGACTTTTCCGATAAACCCTTTCCTTAAAGAAGCCCCATGTGTGGAGATCTGGAGAGGTTATATCCGGGGATCGAGGTGGCCACAGGTCCTTTCAGATTACTCGGTCATTAAAGAAGCTGGTTATAAGGGCCATAGAATGGTTATAGCATGTTGCACCATCTTATTGAAAAAAAATTCCTCCTACAATTGTAAGTCTTCGAGTGAATTCACTGAATATGCACCCGTCACTGCAGTGTTCATAGTTTCCTTGAAGAAAATGGGGCTAACCATTCTGGAAGCTGACACTGCGCACCAGACCCCAACTTTTCAGAATGTAGTAGTGTTTCGTGGAGGATGTTGGGTTATTCTGGATCTCAATATCGGATGTTTCAGGAGTTGATGTAACCGGACAAGTGGAACCACGCCTCGTCCGTTAACCATGTTATAGACAGAATGCTTGGCCTTTCAGTACACAGATTCTGGAACCAAAGGGCAATAACGCACATGCTTTTGCAAGTCTGGTTGCTTCAATTCCTGCGCAACATGCATTCTGTATGTTCGTAAAAGTGATTTCTTTGCTGCTCTCAGACATGCGCCGTATGAGTAGCCTGTCTTGGCGAGTTCATTAAACAATTACGAACTTGTGGCAATGCAGGTCAATGTTTTCCCAGTCTTCTCAATAGCGGCAAAATTGTTGGTTTCGTTTCAATGGTTCGCACACCAAATGCTCTTCGATATACAGTGGCTCACATTAATATTCGTCCGCCGATGATTATCGCAGTTTCATGGCCTTATGTTACATTAGAAATGAAGATAAACATAAAACATATTGCACAATCATTCCTGTGTACTTTAAATTAAATGCAATAGTAGCCAATAACTGAAATGAGCAGTGCAAGTTAGTGAAACACAATATTTTGTCCTCGCGTGCTTCATACGTACGTCACTTTAATATTCGGCCAGTTGTGGTGGACGCGTGGCACAGGCATGATGCACATTGCGTTCGTACCTCGTGCAATTCCCTGCACGCTCTCTGCGATGAGAGATTGTATTGGGCAGCTCTGTTGGCTGCGTCAGTCAGGCAAATGGGACGTAGGGGCAAGAATACAACGTTTGAACAGCGGCAGCTGGTAATTTTTCATCATTCAAAGAAGAAATCTCAACGAGAAATTGCGGAGCACTTGAACATGCCGAGGTCCACTGTCACAGAAATCATAAGAATGTTTCAGAAGTAAGACAGAATAGATTCAGTACCTCAAAAAGGACAGCCAAAGAAACTAATCGAGAGAGAAGAACGTCTAGTAATAAGGAAAATAAAGAAAGATCGAAAATTAGTACTTGCAAACGTACCACGGAGGTACTCAATGAATGTGGAAAGAACGTCCATCCAGAAACAATACGACGAGTTATAAGAAGAACAGGATATAATGGCAGGGTATCTAGAAAGAAGCCTTTCATTAATGAGGCAAATAAAAGCAAAGACTTACGTTCGCAAAAAACCACACTGACAAAGATGAAATCTGGTGGAATGATGTTATTTTTGCTGATGAGACGAAATTGAATGTGTTTGGCTCAGATGGCAGGGTAACAGTATGGCGAAAGCCAAATGAGGAGCTAAAACCTGGGAACATACAACCTACTGTGAAACACAGTGGAGGTAGTGTTATGATCTGGGGTTGTATATATTCAGCAGGCATTTGAGAGACTGTACGTTGATGGAACAATGAAAAAGGAAGACGATCTCAACATCCTGAAAGCAAACCTACACAAAAGGGCTGATAATCTGGGCATTAGGAACACGTTTAAGTTATACCAAGATAATGACCCAAAACACAAGTCATACATTGCCAAGAGCTGGCTTTTGTATAACTGTTCCAAAGTCATTAAAACACTTCCTTAATCACTCGACCTGAATCTCATAGAAAATCTGTGGGATGAACTCAAAAGAAGACTGCGTACTACAACAATTAGGTCCACAAAAGAATTAGAGAAAAGGTTCAAGGAATGATGGAGTAAGATTGGCTCCGAATGTACCAGGAAAATAATTGCTAATATGCCACAACGCCTGCGAGAAGTAATTTAACAGAATGGCCATGCTACCAGGTACTAATTAATGTTTGTTTAATTTGTAAAGAGGATTATGTTAGTGTTTGAATGATGATGGCCGAATATTAAAGTGGCGTACTTATGGAGCATGGGATGACAAAATCACATTGTTTGTTAAGTTGAGTTGCATTACTCATTTTCGTTATTGGCTACCGCTATATTTCATTTAAAGAACACAAGAATGATTGTGCAATATGATTTATGTTTATCTCCATTACTAATGTAACTTAAGGCCATGAAACTGCGATAACCATAGTTGGCCGAATATTAATGTGAGCCACTGTACTCGAACCAGTGAATTTGTTTACCAGTAAGTTTTCACAAAAAAAAAGACAAGCCGTCTTACAGAGTACATACTGCATGTTTGCATTTACGGCGAACGAATCACTACATGCACAATAACAAGTGATAATAAACAAAATGGCCGAAATCGTGCAAGATTTTGTTTACCAATCTCCAAGGACCATAGACATCATAAAATGCACTTTCACACGTATTCAGACTCCCAAAGTGAAAATATTGCTCCTTTCAATGGCAAAGGTTTATATGGAGCACTCTGTAGTTCCAAGTCTTAAAGTAGTGATGCGAGTGTAATGTTGATGGCAAATCAAATTGGTGTTCTGCTTTACAGACACTCGCAATAATATTCAGACACCTGGAAATTCTTGATATATATATATATATATATATATATATATATAAATTGTATTTATACATATTGTGTAGCAAAAATAATATCCTCCTAATTATTAAAGTTCCACAACCACTAGTCCATAAAAAAAAAAGCCTTTTTAGAACGCCAAATACGTCATGTAATTGTTAATTACTTAGGACACCGCACACATACACAAATATTCGGACAGCGATTTTTTAATTTTTTTTTTTTTTTACAGACACATGTTACAGTACAACTCATCCATATTTCCGCTGGAGATTACTCTATCGTTAAAGAAGCTGGTTATGAGGGCCAAGGAGAAGTTAGACATGTATAGCATGTTGCACCATCTTAGTTCAAGTGCCTTTCAAGCCGTTAGAGTAGGAACCTGACAGTTGTGAGCATCATTATATCTAATACAATCTTCGAACAAAAGCAGCTGGCGATATTTCACCATGCCAAGGGACGATCCTACCGGGATATTTCCAGATTACTTCATTTAAGCAAAAACACAGTGTTCGATATGGTGCGGCGAATTGAAAAAGAAGACAGGATGGAATCAGTAGCTCAAAAAGGAAAACCTGAAAAATTGAGTGCACGCGACAAACGTTAAGTCATTCGCAAAATGAAGCAGAATCCAAAATAATTGCACCGAAACTAACAATTACGTGACATATTTGACGTTCTATATTGACTTTTTGGGGACTATTGGTTGTAAAACTTTAATAATTAGGAAAATAATATTTTTGTTACACAGTATGTATAAATACTGTTTCTATATATATTTTTTTCAAGAATGTCCAGGTGTTCGAATATTGTAGTAAGTCACGGTATACCGTTTTGTGCTCAGAAATCAGCAACTACTTCAGCAATATAGAGCATTGTATGCTACATACAAAATAAGAAAAAAAACTGACTACTCTGAAGTAATGTTTCAATCCACAGTGAAGCAAAAAACGAAGTTTTGTTAACGCAGAATTATATACACAAAATGTCCGAAGTTTGGGAATCTGTGTTTACATGAACCGATGTTCTTGCGGGCAATCTGAACGTGTGTGTGTGTTCACCCTAAAAGTTCATGAACAAGAAAACTTGGTAGATAAATTCTTAGGAAGACAGATGGGATGAAAAAAATTAGTGCAGTACCAGAATAAAACCTAGAGGGAAAATGACGACCGGTGCTAGCGTAACATTCACATAATAAAAATCGCCGAAACCACCATGCTCGATATAAGTCTGACGAAGAAATTTACTCAGGCTGCTTATTTTAATAACAAGCTGTAGTTTATTTTATACACACATGCAAATCAGTATTCGAAGGTAATGTAACTACAGAAACGTAAACTGAAAATTAAAACAATTAGCTACAAAAACATTAGAAATTTATTAACAAGCATGGTTTCCGAGTTTTTTCCTTCATTTCTTGGTATACCTACTTGTACGTAATACTACTATATTTGTTTTATACTTTTAAGCTAGAGTAATAAATAGTGCACTTTACAAGGGTGTGTGCGGTAAGTTCATAACTTAATACAAACTTTTTTTGTAAAGAGCAATCTGAACCAAACTACAATCCATGCAGATTACAACATACACAAATAAATTTTTCTTCGCATTTCTTTGCAATGTACAAGCAGCATATAGATTTAGTACCAATAAAAAAAAGAACGAAAAACTCGTCCGTTTCATTACACAAAGGTGCCCGTGAGCGCTCGGCAAAACGGACCGTTAGCAACGTCTTTTGGGTGCGCCGACTGCTAGTGTGGCCAGCCACACATCTCGAGTGCAGTTGGCAACCTTACTGTAGTGGGTGGACTTGCCTGCTTTGTGGGCGCTGCTCCAACTTGGCGACCTCTCGGCGATTTTATAACAGCAGCAACTCCTTTCACATACCAAATGAACGACACACACCGCATACATCTTCTGTAAGTCTGACTTACAAGATCATTGGCCGTTTACTATTATTTAAGGTGGCCGCCTGGGTAGGCCGCCGAACGGTATGCAGAGCTGCAGCAGAATAAGTTTTATTAAAAAACCGTCCAACGTGCCAGAGTGAGGTCTGCTTACGCATAGCATTTAAGAAACTTTACGTGTCTGTACACTTTCAGTTCCTCCATTTCTCTCTAAAGTATGTTTTTATGATAGTGAAAATGGCTCAAACGAGTGTTTTCACGGTCATTTTTAGGTATGAACATTCCGATACAAAACATTCAAAAATGAATACGGACGTGCATCGAACATTAATTTTTATAATTACGTCATAAAATGGTAGGGTCTCCACTGAAAGTTTCGTAGAGACGCGTTATCGACGGCAAGACTGCACGCCAGTTCAGTGCTTTGCGCGTAGAGGCGACGAGAGAGTTGATACGCATGTCTCGGGTCGCCCCTAGCGCTCCCTAGCTTGTAGGCCTCAGACGTGCAACATTCCTTCAACCAGGCGGCCACCTTAAGGGCGCCGCTTACCTGGCGCTTGAATATCATTGCTGAGTGTTTGAAATCCACATTTTTTACGAAACAATTAAACGTGTCCCCGTGATACCAATGTACGAAAATAAAACACTTCCGGCGAGGTACGTATAATACTCTCCAATACTATTCCCGAGCCCTCCAACAAAGCTAAAAACTGCTTTTTCACACTGTTGTAGCTCATAATATACTGGTTGGAAATATGGGAAACTATTATAGGGTCCTGCATAGAACTTTACTATAGACTTTCCATCGATAGAATGATAGGGTCACCGCTTAAAGTCCTATAGGTACACGCAGCACGGCGAGAACCCCTTTAGACACATCAGACGCACGTGTCAGTGTAGTCCTTATCGCTCCCGCGCTTCCCTGCCTTAAACGCGTTAAAAACCTCTAAGTAGCCGGCGCCCCTAACACACATCGCGTTCTCTTTGTTTATGATGTAACTCAATTTTAATGTGTTTCCCCGCTAGGAACTCAAATCGCGATAGCCAAATTATACGTATTTTTTATTTCTTGCTGATCCAAGCTTTTATAAAGAGAGTTGGAAAATGCCACTATAGTCCAGCTACTTACAGTGTACTGCAGTATAGACGTATTATCAACACATTTTTATTTTTGCATCATGTGAATTATAATACAAGGCCACAAGTTCAGATGCTACGTCTATATTGCAAGATACGGTAAACATTTCCTATATTCTTTTTGAAAGCTTTAATCAACAATACATTAGAATTCTGGATACCCTTTCTTCATATTCTGCAATATATCCGAGCTCAGTGATGAAACGATCTCACGTACTAAAGATGACCGTATACTTGATGTAAAAACGTATGGTGTACGCAATGTCAATTTAACGAGCAATTTCAAACTATTAAATATCGGCTCTCAAGACCTTGTTGTTAAGAGCCGCCCAAATTTCTTAACTCGAACTGTAAAAAAGAAATCATTACAGACAATTTAAAACACGATTACGCAAAATTAAAATCTAGAGTAACTTTTTGCAGTTAACTATCATTTAAAACATTGTAGTGTGGGTACTGTGTGTATTAGTTTGGGGGGTAGCCAAGGTGAACGTCGCGCCTAAGCCTAAGTTTGCGAAACTGCGACGGTGCCTAATTTAGAAATTTAAGTGAAAGCCTGTTTAAAGGTAAGCCCAATTTTAGAGAAAAAATATTTAACGCCTCTAAAGTAAACTAAAAATGGAACTGCCATTACGTAAATATTAATTACACGTAAAAAAAAAAAGGTTCTTGTAGATTACATCAACAATATCCACCGAAACACATGTGATACAAAAACTGTGGTAACTAAGAAAGCAGTGCTATATCACCGCCAGAATATAATTGTATGGAATGAGACATGCGTAATTATAAATTCTATATTTCCAGGATGCGTGGGTACTAAATAAATATATATATATATATATATATATTTTTTTTTTTTTTTTTTTTTTTTTTTTTTTTTTTTTTTTTNTTATTATATAGGGTTCCGCCTGATTGCAGCTATTTTGCACGTTCGAGGCCTCGAAACGCGTGAGCTCTAGGCTGACTTGCTCACTCACCACTTACCTCATCGCCTTTGCGCGCAAGGCTCAAATGGCGTGCAGTATTTCCGTCAACGACTCGCCTGAACATGACTTCAAGCGGCGACCCAGTATTTTTACAGCGTGCTAATAAAAATTAACGCATGACGCGTGTCGAAAAATAACTATAAAGTTTCTGTATATAAAATTTACAAGCTAAAATTGATTATGAAAACACCCGTTTTATTCATTTTCACGCCCAAAAAATTAAAACCCTTAGAATGTTTCTTAAATGCTTTTAGTGTTCAGACACCACTACAAAAATCTAACCGTTTTCGAATTGTGTGTTTTCTACTGAACCTCTACAACACACTTCCTCGCCAGGCAGGCAACTCTTTTTTGTCACTGACGGGACGGAACTGCACACTAAATGTTTACTCCAGCGCTGTTGAAATCAATGAGCACAGTTCTCCCCGGTCGACAGTTTGCGTAAGGCAAACATCCTGCAGCAAATAGCCCTCGTCTCGCCGCGGCAGTCCGAACCTTCCCCCGAACTATTTCCGGCAAGCCAGGGAGCAATGCCAGACGCCGGCGCGGAACAAACCTGCCGCTCACGCGAGCCCAAAGCCCGGTCCACTTCACCGAGCTGGCGGGCCACGCCGTCTTACGATACCCGCGGATTCCACTGCTCAGTCATTTACTCAAGTCAGCTACGATCCTGATACTGACGAGCACTGATGGTCAGTGGCAGTCGTTTTCCCGAGCTGATTAGTGGCGCTCAGTACGAGGCTACAACTGTAGCTTTGGTTACAACGGGCTGGTGTACGACTGGCTTTGTCGTGGACATCCTGATTGGTACAAGTGATAACTGTTAAGTCATTTCAGTCGAATCAGCTATGGTTCCGATAATGACGAATAATCATGGTCACCGACAGTCTATCTACCGAGCTGCTGTGAAGTCACGGTAACTCGTGCCAGCATGCCATAGGTCCGAAGTTTATTGACGAATTTGAACTTTGTCCGTGCAATTCTCCGAACTTTCGTCTCAAGATATCAGAAAAAGAATACTTTCTTATTCATACATGCTCCTCTCGCGAAAGAAAGAGTACTTAGTGTAAGCACTCGGAAAAAAAAATAGAAACTAGAATAAATATTAATGTTTTTAACAACACAGTATGTTCAGAATAAAAAAAACTATTTTACTTAACGGAAATATGAAAATAGATTTTTTCGGAAACCAACCAATATCGAAGCTATTTTAATATCACCACAGGCCTCGAAGCGTGCGAGTTCGAAGGCCGATTTCTCTTGCTCACTCACCACATGCCTCATCTGGCGTGCAGTATTTCCTTCGACGACTTGCCTGAACGGGACTTAAAGCTGTGACACTGCATTTTTATGCCAATTGTTGTAGGCAGGCGGAACCCTTAAAACATAATATTTTAGAACCTTTGCCAACGGGTGGAAATAAAATGCAAAGAAATTACAAATTCAACACACTTGCCTTTCACTTAAATCTCGCTGCCAAATGTTTTTAAACAACATATAAATTTGCTGACAAGTACAAATATTGCAGGTTACCGTTGCACGCTGATGAACCATCCAGTGGTGCGAGTTCGAGTCCTCCAAAGTCGCAAGCTGAAAGGTCGATCCAGCAGTTATAGTGCTGCAGGGCCTTTGCGAACTCAAATTCAGGGCTTGCTAGCATCTCGGAAAAACGACTGCCACTGACCACCAGTGCTAGTCAGTATCACAAATGATTTACCAGTGAAATCCGCGGGTATCGTTAAGACGGCACAGGCTGTCTGTCGCCTTTGGCTAACTCGGTGGAGTGGACCGGGCTTTGGGAGCGCGTGAGCGTTAGTTTTGTTTTGGCCTCCCGTGGCTGATGCGTGCCCACATTGCAATACTGCTGGGCCTCACTTGAGACGGCTGTATTGCGGCGAACTCTAATCTTCTCCTCACAGTCCGCACTCATCGGCTCGGTGGTGTTCTATCTTAGCTCCTCCTCAGCCGCTGCATGTCTTCTTCCCTGCTGCTGTACGAATTCTTGTCATTCCTTTTTGAGGCAGCTTACTTCCAGTTTTATTTCCTGCTCAACACACTCCACTATGTCGCTTACAATTACAATTTTCTTGTCCATACATTCTATTGTATTGTACACTCTCACTAATACCTTCTATCTTTCAGTCCACATTGCCTATCTCCCTATCCACATTTTCGTTCACACTGTATTTTTCTATCCTCATTTTCGTTCCCAATGTATTTTCCTGTTCACCAGTCCACTAACTACTAATTTGACTATTTACAATATCACACTACTGATATGGCTGTTTGCATATTCACTAACACTACTAAACACACTCGTCTGCCATCGTCTCATCCTCTGACGTCGTCCGTCCTCTTCGCTGATGTCCCACGCTGCACCAGACTTCGCCATATTTCGCACTTCAGCCAGATGGCTACCACAAAGACTGCCCATCCTCCGGTTAATGCAGTATTAAGAAGGCACCGGTCAGTCCAGAGCCTTCGAATTCCTCGTTGCGAGGAGGAACACGATTACCAAGAAATTCTTGCTCATCCTCTTAAGCAGGGGGGGAGGAGGCGTTGTGACGCCAGACAGCTCGGTTGTCAATCATTCCATGGACGACGGTTTAGTGAGCGGGTCTGCCTGAGGGGATAGGAGCGTCGTGGTGGGGCAACCCGCAAAGTGCCGGGACCTTGCGGTAACACGGCGCCCGCGCCAAGTGCGGGAGTTGGTGCGTAACAATAGTTTTTCGTATAAAATCATGCCAATCAGTTATTAGAGATTAAAAATAATTTATGCAATTTTTCATACATAACCACATCTTCTCAAAATACAGCATCAGGTATGTGCATAGAATTTGAAAATTTGGGAACGGAGCAAAAAAAAAAAAAAAAAAGGGGGGCGGGAAATAATTCAGATAGGGGCAAAACTCAATTTAATATATTTCACAATAAACATAACATTTCCGCACAATCAAATTACAAACACGTTAAAAATAATGACAAAACAGCAGAGCTATAAAAGATGACTAAAAATGAGTGATGATTTTGGGAGAAGTCAAGCAAGAATGAAAGTGNGACAAAACAGCAGAGCTATAAAAGATGACTAAAAATGAGTGATGATTTTGGGAGAAGTCAAGCAAGAATGAAAGTATTACAAATTATGAAGATGAATTAAAATATTTATATCTTTGCCCAATTGACAAATGAGGTACTGTACAAAACCTAAGTTTTATTAACAATAATAATGTAATGCAGGCACGTATGACATCTGATGAAACTAATAATTTCCTTCGCCAAAGCAGCGATTCACATTTAGAGATTCCGAGATCATAACAGAATTTTCTGGTGCACGAGGCTTTCTTTACGCATATTTACCAATTGCTCTACACCACATTTCATCTTATGCAATAAATTCATCTTCATTACGGCAATTAAGACTTGACATTTTGGAGGGGAGCGTTTAACCACGAACCTCCCAACCCCCTACCCCGCCAGGGCGTGACGAGAGAAGCCGTCGCCTAGGCGCCAAAAATAAAGTGCGCCAAGACCAGCCGAGAATGTTGTAATCTATTCGCGGTTTTTTCACACTTTTCGAATCAACCCAATTAAAGAGCTGTGGGTTCGCCTCCGTTGCTGTTGAACCAGTATTCTCTTCAATTCCCAGCTTATTTCCCTGTACTTCACGACCACGCCCTAAGCTTCACCATGCCAGGGAGCGATGACGTCAGCAGGATAAACACGTCCCACATCTCCTGCTCCACTTGAAGTTACGAGGAAGGAGCCAGTCAGCCTGCAATGGTTGTTAGTCAACATTCGAAAATTGGGTTTGGCGTTGTTACCACGTGCCAGTTATCGTGTCAGTTCACACGCTAGCGAAAACTACGCAGGGCCACGTACACGGAGATACAACGTGCCCGAAGTAAGAAACAATGCCCCTCATTATTTAACGTCACGGACTATTTCTTGTACTTGCGTATTTAACATGGTTGTTATACCAAACTGATAACACTGGCCTTGTTATCTGAACACATTTTTACTAACTAGGTTAGTTTCGTCTAAGCTATTTGCAGCGCCGTCCCTGGCGAAAGCGAGGCCAGGCGCAAGGACTTTTGCGAGGTCCTTCCCTTCCAAACTATATGGAGTTAATCCCCCTTCCCGGACAATACGCTCTGCTCTCGAGCGCCCGTGCCTCGAGTTTAACATTCTATTAATAAAACATTTTACATTTTATAAATCAAATTTTTTAAATATATACGTTTTATCGTGAAATATATCATTCACAGCCAAACGAATGCTAAATATTTTTTATTAAATATATTCTCCCCGGGCGAGAGACCGTGTGCTGCCGCACCTGTCACTAAATGATACCACAGCAACTGTGCGTGTCCTTGAGAAGTATACTGCACTTGCAGCAGTAGAGCTGCATCTGCTATTAGCAACGTAGAAACTTCAATATAGCACTTTAAATTAATTTTTAAGGCATTCTAATATTTTGGTACATGGAAATTTCTCTCCACACGTTATTCACAGTACAGGCCTCTAAGCTTCAGGGGTGAAGAAAAACATATTACACGAGACAAGTTTCTCAAAACGTTACTAAAACACACGATTTAATTTAAAAACTGTTTACTGAAGTCAGAGGAATGCTATGAAAACCGGCACTATCTTCGCACGCGCTATGGATTTGACTTCTGGCTACTTTTACTTAAAACATTGTAGAAATTTTTTTCATTAAACTAAGGCCGAACTACAGAGTGACATGTGTGTCCACTTTTGGAACATGAATGGCGAAAAGATATGCATTTTAAATTCCCATTATACCTTTAATTAGTTTTGTAAATTACTTTACCTCTTTAAAAATGTTACCTGGTTTCTATTCCTATTAACTGTACTAAAATAAATACTCCTAAATATTTTGGCACTTCAAAAATCCTAAAATCTATAAGAAATACAAGAACAAACTCTGAACAGGAGACTACATATTCGCCTCTGAATCTGAACACCTACTTGTTCACAGCATTTTTATTAATTAATTAAGTGTCAAACACTACTTGTAGCGCACAAATGATTACAATTTCACTTTCACGGTTATACACAATTCGCACAGTAAACGTGTGCATAACACACAAAACCAGTTCACACGCAAACCAGTTTCGAAGCTAGGAATTTTTTTGTGTACAGCAAACCAATCTGTCACGAAAGTCGCCTGCGAATCGATCCGTCTTGCTCGAGGCAATTCTCGCACGAGTTTAGAGTTCGTGCAAGCTGTGCATGGCAGCAANTGTGCACAGCAAACCAATCTGTCACGAAAGTCGCCTGCGAATCGATCCGTCTTGCTCAAGGCAATTCTCGCACGAGTTTAGAGTTCGTGCAAGCTGTGCATGGCAGCAAGAAGAAAAACTAGACGCTCTGACTTGGCTATAAAAAGGAGAGGGGGGTGGAGGGCGTTATGTGACATATCACTGAACAAATATTTAAGACGACGCCCCTCAATAGCATCTGCTGTACTTTTAGAAGGTATAACATTCAAATTAATATTTATCCCTGTAGTAAAACTGAAATCCACATGGTGCTGTCAAATGCTTGCAAAGAACTTGAAAACACAAAGGTTCTAAAAAGCAATGCTGTCGGTATACTAGCCCTGTGTTCACGCAAGCCTGCAAGTCGTGTGCCTAATTCCAGGAACGGAGCGACAGATAACGGCGAGGCACTAATCTACGTCGAAAACTTACACCTTACCGATAGGGCCTCGCCGGTTGCAATCGTTTGGGTGTGGCAATGTAGAACGGCGTAGTGTGAAGTTAGGGTTTACTACTATAAAATAACAAGTTTATGTACTAACAGGGGAGGAAAATAAGTTAAGCTATTATAAAAACTTAGGACGAAACAAAAGAAAAAGGCCCTCGCAAACAAATCTGTAATTAAAAACATCAGTGCTCGTATGACCGTAGCATGTTCGCAGTGAATTCACGCAACACATGCACACACACATTACGTTCACTAACTTAATTTAAGCAACATTTATTACTTCATGTGACATGCCAAATACGAACTGTACTCTGTTACTATTACACACCTGTGTGGGTGTTCTGTATGCGATGATTTCAGTTTGGATAATGCAGATAACTCTAAGCCTATAAGCATGTCCTTCCACAAACAGATATGAAATCACTGCATTCCGAGCAGTGTTAAAGTAACTGGAACTACGGCTGTATGTCGCAACGGCTACCAAATACATGCATGAAAAATACAAAACACGTAAGGAAGCTATATTTAAATTATGATACAGACTTAATTTTTTAATTAGTAGCTTGGCTGCCACAAAATCACGTAGAAATGAGACTCGTGTCAGGCACGCAGGTTTGGGCGATGTCACCATCCTCGGTGAGTAATGTTTAAAATGCGAGTGAAGGAAAGTCTTGCAACGGTTTAAGATTAACGAGATGGAACATAGAGCTATTTTATTTGGAAGTCGGGTAGCAATATTTCCATTCACCTTTAACACTAGTACTCTCATACTGTTGTACAGTTGTTGAATGGGTCTTAATTTTTAACATAGGTACAACGTTCACTGAAATTTGACGAAAACTGGTTGTTTTACGAAAACGTATACTCCGCTGTACACAATGAAACATGCATTAAAATAAATTCACATGGGTCTGGAAATGCCTCGTTTATGATCTACAGACGTTGAAATTCCAAGATAAAAGTTTACTGCAGTGGTAAATTTAGGCGCATCCCTTATTCTACGGCATCCGTCATGCAATCCATAAAAATGCCTTAACAGCTTTTGTAAATATTTTTTTTACGATAATCTTGTTCCTTGCATAACTTTTAATTTCAGTAGGGAAGTAGTTCGGAGTCCGTACTCGCTACGCTCCTTCGCGTTCGACTTTATGTAACGCAAAAGAAAAACTAAAAGGCAATATTAAACTCTGTACTGGGTGAAAATTTTACGCCGAAGGGAGGAATAGTATTACATGGACGCATGCGGGGCGTATCTGAGTTCGTGAGGGATGGAGGTCTTAAAAATAAAATATCTAAATTTGATTTTCTAAATTTATTCACGCAGCTATTATTTTAAGCATTAAATTATCTGCCTCCACTATTACTCTTAATTTCACAATGGGCGTAATTTTTTATGTATATTTCAACCCTAATTAACGTCCTTCTTTATGTGTCTGTTTAGTTATTGCCAATCAACTCATTCTCAACATAAACACGTTCAGTCTATCTGTTGCCATCATTTGTAATGTCTTTCACTCACGCATCCAGTCCAATAGTCCAGCCTGCAGTCGTACTCTCCACTGCTCTGATGTTCGCAGTCGCAGAGTTTTCTCCCACTGGTCACTTCTCTCGCCGCGCGCCTCTCTTCTCGCTAGTCGTCTATCGCTGAAACTCGTCCATGCAACAACTGTCGGCTCGGAGGCCTTTAACACTTTTATATCAGTCACCCTGACCAATTGGAAGGTTCAACGCACCCGAGTCACGCTGAGAGAACGAGGTCAGTAATCCAGAGCATTCTTCAGATAAACGCAGAAATCCTATCCACCGAAGGTCAGGACAGGCGAGCCGCCTAAGGGTTATCGCGGCAGAATGCCTTCATAACTCAAAACACTGGAAGGATTATCACTGGCTTGTCATTCAAAACATTCCATTGACTTGCCAGCCCGCTATCATATCGCTACTCTAAAGCTGAAAGAATAAGCAACAAAAAATATTGGAAGTAATTTTCACGTAGGGTTTTTAATTTCACAGAAAATCGTTAACTAATTTCCATAAGTGTCATAAAATAATACATTCTTTCATTTTATCGTTTTACAGTGTACAGTTGACATAATATTTCAAGATATTTCTTTACATACGTAAGTAAAATTTTTTTATAGATNACTATCCGCCGAAGGTCAGGACAGGCGAGCCGCCTAAGGGTTATCGCGGCAGAATGCCTTCATAACTCAAAACACTGGAAGGATTATCACTGGCTTGTCATTCAAAACATTCCATTGACTTGCCGGCCCGCTATCATATCGCTACTCTAAAGCTGAAAGAATAAGCAAAAAAAATATATTGGAGGTAATTTTCACGTAGGGTTTTTAATTTCACAGAAAATCGTTAACTAATTTCCATAAGTGTCATAAAATAATACATTCTTTCAGTTTATCGTTTTACAGTGTACAGTTGACATAATATTTCAAGATATTTCTTTACATACGTAAGTAAAAATTTTTTTATATATTATTTTGAACTGTTTGCATAAAATGTAGGGTAAGAGTTACGTTTGCAAGCAGCAGTTTTGTGGAACTCTGCACAAACGCTTAACTTATGAATTTGTTGCAGGTTTTCGATGTGACGCACACGGTTTTGAGAGGTGTATTCGACTCTATAAATGTGCAAAAATTCAGCTTTGGACACATTTTTTAGAGGTTGCAAACTCTGTTTCCTGGGCTATTCCGGGTAAATAAGTCTTGCGACATCCTCAATGGTACTCGCATGTTTGTAAACACAGCTTCACCTTTGTCTCTTTTTGATAAGAGTTTGGAGGGGGGGGATGTAAATACATGCATTTCTACAAAGACAAACTGCACCCACAATCAAATACCTCGAGGTGAGCAAATTGTTATCTTTATATTTCAGACTTTTATTCCGAGTAATAAAAGCACCCTCTGGTACAGTCGAAACACATGGAACAAACAAATAGATATGCTGGAGAGTCTAGTGGTTTGATTTGTGTGTGTATCTAGCTACGTGCCCTACAAGAATACGATGCCAGGCTAAGGCCAGATACGTTAACTAAATATGAAATTCACCTGAGGCTGGGTCAACACGGATGAGGGGAGACTGTCGCTACAGCGGAGAAGGTTATCCTTCCCGAGTGTCTGGCTGCTTGGAGCTATTTTCAGCGTGCGAGGCGCAGCAATAAAGGGGAAACTGGTACACGCATAAAGTGCTCCATCGCCTTTACGCACACATCTCAGAAATGGATGCAAGCTTTTCGCCATGCAGAGTTGACCCTGCAACTTTTATGGCGGGAATTTTGTAAAAAGCTGTTCGTGATTGAGCCCTTTGAAAAACCCTGCTTAGAACCTACTTTTCTACGTATTTTGTCCACATTCCATTATATGTAAAACCAACAATGCTATGGACCCTATCACATTATTCGCGCGCCAAAGAGAAGGAAGAGATTTGGGCGGCTCTTAACATCGAGGTCTTGAGAGCCGATGAGGGTGAAGAGAGGTGAGCCTGGAACAGCACTGGAATGCAAAGGCGGGGAAAACGGGAGATCCCAGAGAAAACCCGCCGACCAGCGGCATCGTCCGACACAATTCCCACATGCGAAAATCCGGGGGCGACCCCACCGGGAATCGAACCCGGTTCGCCTTGGTGGGTCGTGCGCCAAATTATGAAACTGTACAATCATTAGAAACGTAAATATAATACTGAATATGTCAATTCTACTTCATGCATGTGCGTAAAACAAACTAATTAAAATTATTTCAGTATCCACAAAATTTAAACCACTTACATTTTTCAATACAACGTTACACAACGAAGACACTTTTTTTCTTCAAAAGTAGATTTCAAAAATGCCAAATAGCGAACCAGTAACAGTACGTTCAATGCAGGGCCCTATACAAGTTTCGCAGAAATTCACGCAGAATATTTTACGATACACGAATCTGAAAATGCCATATTTCGCTTTGTTCAAAAACTCATGTTTGCAATGTGCAAGACGTGAGACAAAATCTTAATGCGGACTGGCGTGCGTGTGATTTTGTTACGAAGATACGTTTAGTAATATATACTAAAGACGAACATTTCATTATACCTGAGGTCGCTTTATTCAAGGTACAAAGTAAATCTCCCAACATCGAGGGTTCACGGCGAGTTCCTGAGCGCCGGTAAAGGAGTAAAGGAGATGGAGCAGCGGTGTAATGTAAAGAAATGAGGGGGTGGGGGGAAAGTGGAGAGATGATATTTGGGCCCAGTTTGGATCCCCAGATTTTTTTTTTCCCCGCGTTCGAGGCAGAGCGATACGGACAACACGCACGAGACACTGAACCTGCGTGCAGTGATTCCGCTGTTACGCTTTCCTCTGCAATCGAGATCTATAAAAATGGGATTGTATTACATACGATAAAATCCCATAGATTACACTACGTCTGTAGTGTTATTTATCTCCTACCGATCTTCGAAACTGGGCATGCAAGCTATAAAAATGCGATTATTTACCATTTCCATGACTTTTTCTCTCTTAGAATAAACTTATTATAAAAACAAAACTGTACGTGCCTAGATAGTTGTTTATCTTTTCTGGCAAAAAGTCGTATGCCCAAGACCTTTATTTGCTGAGATACGCGCAAACAACGAATGTACGGAAAATATGCCTGGACTACTAAACTCTTAACATCGAGGTCTTGAAAGTCGACGAGGATGAAACTAGGTGTGTATGGAGCAGCGCCGGAATGTGTAAGGGCGTAGGAAACGGGATATACCCGAGTAAACCCACTGACCAGCGGCATCGTCTAGCACGATTCCCGCATGCTAAAGTCCGGGAGCAACCCCGCCGAGAATCGAACCAGGTTCGCCTTGGTGGAGGCGAGTAGTTTGAACTAAGGAACTATAAAAACTGTTTGGGCTACTACATCACAGCAGTCCCTTACTAAGCAGACAGCCACCATTACGGTGAACAAAATACTGTACTTAATCAAATTTCATTGTATGATATCGGTTTATGAACATAGTCCTTTTGAAATAAACTTTTGTAAAGAAAATTGCTGCCCTTTAAATGGATATACGATACGGTACACACACGCATAAAGCTCCCAGTCAGTTTTAGCAACTAATTATGAAAAAAAGTTCGAAGTCTTTACATTGTACTGCGAGCGCAATGTTTAAATTTATGACAAATAAGGTGAGTGTTTTTCTGCTTTATACACATTACAGTACGAAATGGTATAGTAGTAACACATTTAGGTTCCGAAAATTTCACGTTTCCACTTGACTGATGAAGGAATAAGTCGCAAATTCCACTGCAATGTAAAATTTGACGGAAGGATACAGAATAAGATAAATTATATTTGGCAGAGCTTTCAAAAGTGCTCGATTANTGCAATGTAAAATTTGACGGAAGGATACAGAATAAGATAAATTATATTTGGCAGAGCTTTCAAAAGTGCTCGATTAACCGTGAACAGCTTACACTGAGGTGTATCCTTGAGGTCACTAGATCTATGGGGGTACTCACCACATCGTCGTTGGAAGCGCACTCGCAGAAGACGTTAGTGAGCGACGGGGCGTGCGTCTCTGGCAACACTCGCACGAATTCCACGCCGATCCCATGCTGCAACACACAGCAGTGCACATTGGATTACAACAACAGTGCGTTAAGTGCGTTCACAAACACAATACATGACACAGCAGTAGTCCACATTATATTTCACTCTCGCCTGTCTACTATTACAGATCTTAACTTTATAGTCAGCACAGGCAATTGGCAAATTACAATTTAATGTAACACTGGATGTAATACTGTCATATTTGCTTAATAGCTATGATTTTCAGAACAATGTTGAAAAANACAATTTAATGTAACACTGGATGTAATACTGTCATATTTGCTTAATAGCTATGATTTTCAGAACAATGTTGAAAAATTATGGAGCTAATTTGTTTGCTTAAAAGAGTAGCTCACGACCATTCTCTAGCTTTGCATTGCAAGTGGACANAAAAATTATGGAGCTAATTTGTTTGCTTAAAAGAGTAGCTCACGACCATTCTCTAGCTTTGCATTGCAAGTGGACAACTAATGGCTCGTGTGAATAAAACAGAGACGGAAAGAGACCTCCCATCTGCAAAGGGGCCTTAAAACAGTACAGTAACTTTATTTCAAAGTACCAGACGACTTCAGCCCTTATTAAATGTAATGAAGTAATACTGTACATGCAGTAGGGTATCTGGACTTGGTCAATGGGGATTAAAATAATTCCTTATTTAAAATAAGAGCCTTAACAAGAAGCCCTTGCTCTGCTAATATGCTTGATAGTGCTACAACTAACCACATTAAATGTGCACCTGACTCCACTGCGTTTATTAGTAATTTAACTGTGATAATTTTCAGCGTTACAAATAGTAAGAGCTTCCATGCATACTGACCCGCTCAGCACATCCAGTAGGTGCAGGTCTAGAGTACATACGGAAGCCAAAGTTCACAAATTACGCCATGCTAAAGAGAGAACATGTGTCAAGAATGGGTGGNGTCTAGAGTACATACGGAAGCCAAAGTTCACAAATTACGCCATGCTAAAGAGAGAACATGTGTCAAGAATGGGTGACAAGAATGGTTCAACTGAAAAATGGAAACTAATAAACACAATTGGTTACATATGGTTGCGAAAATGTTCCTTTGTCAATATTTAGTTTTCTAAAAATAAAATATGGATTCACCATGTAGTCTCACCAAGTACATAGCCAAACCTAAGAAACTAAGTAACACTACACTCCGGCCAACGTTATTCCCTCTCGTACCCTGTTCGGCTGTTGTAAAAGAACGCTCTGAATCCGGCAAGACTTTAGGTTCTACCAAAACAAATCCGCAAGGTAAAGGTCCAATTGGCAAGATGCACAGTCTAGAGGCTAGGCTATCCACAACAAACTGCAGAGGGTCATGGGGTTGAACAAAACTGCCCTAGTTAAGGAACTCGCGTTTGCAAGGGCGTATAGCCGGGGAGGGGGTATATGGGGTTGTAACCTCCTCCCCTTTTGACCCAAAGGCTCTCATCATTTAATATTAAAGTTATTAATAAGCCTTTGATTGTGATGAAAATAAGTAATTACCATTAAGTATAATGCATTTTATTATATATAGTAAAGTAATTTTTCTCGTAATTAACACACGTGTCAGCACCTCTAACGTTAGTGTAACCTTCCTCACTTTCCTTCAGTCGGGGGGCTGCGGTGGTGTAGTGATAAGACTACTCGCCTTCGACCTAGGCGAGTCGGATTTGATTCCCGGCCGGATCGCTTCCGGATTTTCGCATGAGGGAATCGTGTGCCTGACGATGCCGCTGGTCTGCGGGTTTTCTCGAGGATCTCCTGTTTCCCCCGTCCTTTCATTCCGGCGCTGCTCAATACTAACTCCAATCACCCTCTTCACTAGTTCATCACCCTTCAGTCGATGTAAACCTCCCGACTCCCCTCGAGAAATTTCTGGTTACGACACATTGCACATGAGCTTGTGTGTGTGTGTGTGTGTGTGTGTGTATGTATGTATGTGTGATATATATATATATATATATAATGTTGTGACCGTTTGTTCGGACGCGTATAACTCCCGAAAAAATTAACCAATTTTCATTCTGTTTTTTTATAAACCTTCCTTTCGNGTCTAGAGTACATACGGAAGCCAAAGTTCACAAATTACGCCATGCTAAAGAGAGAACATGTGTCAAGAATGGGTGGCAAGAATGGTTCAACTGAAAAATGGAAACTAATAAACATAATTGGTTACATATGGTTGCGAAAATGTTCCTTTATCAATATTTAGTTTTCTAAAAATAAAATATGGATTCACCATGTAGTCTCACCAAGTACATAGCCAAACCTAAGAAACTAAGTAACACTACACTCCGGCCAACGTTATTCCCTCTTGTACCCTGTTCGGCTGTAAAAGAACGCTCTGAATCCGGCAAGACTTTAGGTTCTACCAAAACAAATCCGCAAGGTAAAGGTCCAATTGGCAAGATGCACAGTCTAGAGGCTAGGCTCTCCACAACAAACTGCAGAGGGTCATGGGGTTGAACAAGACTGCCCTAGTTAAGGAACTCGCGTTTGCAAGGGCGAATAGCCGGGGAGGGGGTATATGGGGTTGTAACCTCCTCCCCTTTTGACCCAAAGGCTCTCATCATTTAATATTAAAGTTATTAATAAGCCTTTGATTGTGATGAAAATAAGTAATTACCATTAAGTATAATGCATTTTATTATATATAGTAAAGTAATTTTTCTCGTAATTAACACACGTGTCAGCACCTCTAACGTTAGTGTAACCTTCCTCACTTTCCTTCAGTCGGGGGGCTGCGGTGGTGTAGTGATAAGACTACTCGCCTTCGACCTAGGCGAGTCGGATTTGATTCCCGGCCGGATCGCTTCCGGATTTTCGCATGAGGGAATCGTGTGCCTGACGATGCCGCTGGTCTGCGGGTTTTCTCGAGGATCTCCTGTTTCCCCCGTCCTTTCATTCCGGCGCTGCTCAATACTAACTCCAATCACCCTCTTCACTAGTTCATCACCCTTCAGTCGATGTAAACCTCCCGACTCCCCTCGAGAAATTTCTGGTTACGACACATTGCACATGAGCTTGTGTGTGTGTATGTATGTATGTATGTATGTATGTATGTATGTGTGATATATATATATATATATATATATAATGTTGTGACCGTTTGTTCGGACGCGTATAACTTCCGAAAAAATTAACCAATTTTCATTCTGTTTTTTTATAAACCTTCCTTTCGCTCCTACGAGTGTTTGTACACCTTTTTTTTATCTGTATTACCTGCAAAGGTACTAAAATCTGCAAAAAGCTCATTTTTACCATGCTTTCGCGTCATGAAACGCCTTTGTTGACAGCTGTCTGTTTTAACATTTCAGTTTGTTGTTCTCAATATTTTTTTCGATGGTTTTCAGGATGCCACGCGCAAGACCAAACATCGGAAAGGTGAACTGATAGATCACATATTTCCAAACATCGCAATGAACTATGTTGATCACAATTGGATAAGCGAGCGAGCAATACTTGCAGCATAAAATAAAGATGTTTACGAAATAAACGACAGCATCCTTGAGAAAATCCCAAGCGAACATATCACGTATAAATCTGTGGATGTAACATTACACGAAAATGAAGCGGTAAATTATCCACCAGAATTTCTAGATTCGCTAGATGTTCCAGGACTGCCTACACATATATTAAAATTGAAAATAGGAGTGCCAGTCACTTTACTTCGTAACATCAATCCACCAAAACTTCGCAACGGCATACGCCTTGTAATAAAAAAAAACGATGGGCAAGCTACCATCTTGAAAGGTGCTTTCAAAGGAGATGTGCTTCTTCCCAGAATTCCATTTATTCCATCAGAAATTCCCTTTCACTTTAAAAGAACAGTTTCCAGTCATATTGACATTTGCAAAGACAGTAAATAAAGCTCAAGGGCAGTAATTGCCAATGTGCGGAATAGATTTAGAAACAGAATGTTTTTCGCACGGTCAATTGTATGTGTCGTGTTCTAGAGTAGGAAACCCATCAGACTTATTCATACGCGCGGAAAATGGTAAAACTAAAAAAAAAATTGTATACAAACAAGTACTTCAATAATAAAGATTTTGAAAATACATATACTTCTTTCAATTAATTTCACAGAAATGAATAGAACCAAAATATTTCATGCCAC
>NQII01001299.1:443182-465237 GCA_002778355.1 Clitarchus hookeri
GGGGGGGGGGGTCTATATTATATATATATATATATACACACACACACACACACACATACATAAAGGCTCTCTTCTCAAGTAACGTGGACACGCGATGGAGACGAGCAGGAACCAAGACAGCTCCCCGGAATCCCCCTCGATGGAGGCCACTTCACAGGCACGGTTATTCACAGCGGTGAGGTGGCTAGCGGGGCCACGCCGCGCGGCCCAGCACAGTGGCTCGCCTCATGAATGCAGCCTCTTGTGCGCCTGCCTTCCTAAGCACACGTGTTCGCTCGCACGCACGTCTCGTACATAGAGTCCATTCCATTCCTACCACGTCCTCTCTCTCGCCTCCCCAAGCACTGAAGATGCCTCGTGGGTCCGCCAGCAGATACGTCAAAATCACGTGCCCAAACACAGCCGTAGATGTGTTTACTTTTTTTCCCCATGTATTCTATACTGAGCGCCACGTATCTGCGAGCCTGGGCGAAAGTTCTGCTATCGCCCGCTCTCTCCGAGATTTAGTAAGGGGGGGGGGGGTCCCTGAGAAGCAGATGACCTGAAAACACAGCGCGGAATTTTTGCTACTAACGGATCGGAAAACATTACCACCAATTAGTTTTCAACAGTCAAAATATATATTAAATCTAAGTAAATGTATGTAGTGTTAAATGTGAAATCAGAGATGATGGTACTGTACGCCCTACTCTCGTCTACAGTAGTGAATGGCTTTGAAATTATGACGTGAAGGAGTAAAAGTGAAAAGTGGTCACCACAGACAATATTTTCGGTTATTCTTTACATAATGTGGCAGGCTATAAATCTGTTACGTTACACTCTCTCTGCTAGAGCTATAGCCTATTCCAGAAATCGTCAGTTACGTTCGCCTTCCTTGCGACATTGCTCAGGTTCACGGNTTCCTTGCGACATTGCTCAAGTTCACGGGCGCGCCATTTAGTTTGCATATTGAAACTTCGGCAGAAAAATGTTCACTACATTCAAACACTTATTTATTTTTTAAAAAGAAAGAGCTAACCTTAATCTAAACTACATGGTTTTTGGAAGTTATAAGCACAAAATAAAAGGTAAAATTTGTGTTCCGGGAAGTTGGTTGCTGCGCAGCAGATACTAACACACTACCGTAGTCCAACGCAACCCACTCACGGCGCACTGACTTACACCCGGATGAAATTTGTTTCAATATAATATTACCAAGAAAAATCAAGAGCAATTTCGGAGTCTGCCACCTGTAGGAGAGAAAAAAAAAAATAACATCCGTATATTTGACTCGCTGGCAATAAATTACATTATTTCAGTAAGCGAAGATAAAAAAAACTTGTAAAACCCGGAGTAAGACAAAATTACCTTTCTATAGCTGTCGGCAATGCTCCGTAGAACACGCGACACAGTTACGCATGCGTGCAAACATACATTAGTAATGGAAGCCATCGTTACTGCTCTTTCTACTGGAGCCACACAAAAGCGCAATAGGAGTAGTAGGTCAAAAGGCAAGGGGAGGATCAAAATTTAATCTCTCTAGATAAGCAGTGCCGCGCAGCCAACACAATCGATGGGATAAAGTTTTCTTAAAACAAAGCAACATTACTTCCTCCCCCTTTCCCAGTTCTAATTGGACTCATCTCACGACATACGTCATTTCTTATTCTGGAGCAGGTAAAGAAGGACGGAAGCCTAAATATAAATAGTTGCTAGCTAAGTGTTTGGGTGGAGTACAAAGTGAATTTTTTTCTAATGTACGTAATGTTTCGAGAATACGATTTTTTTTGGCCATTTCACGACAAATTTTACTTCAAATAAGATTCAATTTTTCTGTTGAATTCAATAAAATTACCAAAATAAATTGTACAAATTTAATGTGCAGCCTAATAAGAGAATATTTGTTTCGGTTCAACAAATTATTTGTGTGTATAATCCTAACATTACTTCTAACTTTTCTGAAGCCCTGCTTAAATTCTACTTCCATGATAATCCTCCGCCTGATACAAACTAAGCTTAACAACAGAGTCTAGTAAATTACACCATAGGACAACACGCCGCATTTGTGCGCACTGAGTGTAATAATATTTTGCATTTAACTATTTCTTACTACGTGTTACCAACACACCAATTTTCTCACTTTTTTTATACACATTAATTATAAATTAAATATAATTTACAGTTGAAATAGAAGTAAAAATGTTTATTTAACCAAGAAAACATTACTTTTATGTTAACACCCGTATAAAAAATTTGTAATACATGGGATATTTACGAAACTCTCAAACACGTCATACATGAAAAAAAATTTCTAATGTTTGATTCAAAAACTGTAAAGAAAGTGAACAGACTATAGCGTTCGCGTTGAAGATGCTTAAATTTTACTGCAGTTTCTTCCCTCTTGTTAATGGAAAAAATCTGACTGGGCTGCACATCAAATGATTTATGTAGTGGATAGCTTGAATTCCATAAATAAATTACAGAATGAAATAGTTTTCAGTCATCTAACTGTATGTTTGGTGAACATACTATCTAGGAATACGCCGCACAGCAGTTACGTGTTAATGAGAATAATTACTCTACAATGTAATAAAATGCATCATAGTTAACGGTGATATTACATGGTTTATAACGGTTAAAGGTTTATTAATTGCAATACTAATTTATGAGAATGTTAAGAGNCCCCCCCCCCCAGCTCTTGGTTGTAGTGTCTTAACAGAACATATGAGAGTTGTAATTCGTCCCTTTCACATGCTGTTCAAGGTAAAGTGAACGCTTTTAAGGCCCTAGTCATTTTTTTCATTTCAGCCTTTTTTTTTTATCCTTCAACCACCTTTTTAAATAAATATTGCCATGTAAGTAATAAACACAGTGTGTGTGTTCCACCACACCAAGAAGTTAATGTCTAAGGCTAAAATAAAATATATTTATTGACTATTATTCCAAGTGAGAGGGCTTTCAAAAGTGCTCACTTTGCCGTGAATAGCATATAGGTACAAGCAATACCGGCGGTTGCAGTGTGGCCGGCGGCCAGTGTGTGACGCAATGCAGGCAATCTGCTCGTGCCACACGAAAGACACGCCTCGGCAGCCCGTCAAGGTAGTCGCTGCCAGCGCGCGTCCCACTGCAGCCACACGTGCCGGGCATCGCTGCGCGCGCAACTCGCTATCGCCCTTGGCGCACACAGGAAGTCGGCCCGCTTCCTGCAGGGCCAACCATTACTGCACGTAACACACCGATGACCGAGGGGGAGGAGGCTCCCGGCATGGCGTCACACATCGCGCAGGCCTGCTGGCCAACTTGCTGTCGGCCTCGATCCCCATCGCTGCAGTGCGGAAGCAACAATTGGGACGGTGGCTCGACAGACAGCACACTGACTTAATTCGCTCAACGACCAGGCTTCACGAACCTCTTGTGCACACACTAGCAGCGGTCCTTTGTTTACAAGCTGCCTCCTCCGTTGGAACCCATTTTCCTCATTAATTACCCTAACGAACAGTGTGTTAGCCTGCTGGTTGGGAGTTCTTCACCACATATACTGTCCCAAGATAGAAACACGAAACCCTTTCATCTCTAGCATGGATAACTATCGCGAAATCGCAAGGCTTCTGTAAATTCACCAACACAACAAAATATGCTACTACTCAACAGCTACTTGTGTGGAACTACACACAAATACATTGGGATTAAAGTATAATTTTTTTAAGCGACACGATTCTGCACATAACAGTTACCGGCTAGGTCATTTAGCCATTCATGAATGCTGGGTCTTGTCAGCAGTTGGGCTACACATTAATTATTTCTGGTTCCGTCTTCTCTTCCACGTCAAAGCAACAAACACGGAGAAAATGTTTATTTATAATGAAAATGATAATTTATCAAATTGTTTAAATGCCTCCCCTTTACGGTTAGGCTACCAGACAAACTGTTTATACATGTTCCTGAACTCTGTCCAAACAAAACCCACGGAGTCTTTTGGCAGAAAGAAATAAATTACCAGTAAACGTATGCCCGAAAAAAACAAAATGAAAGTACTAGATTGCAACTGAAAACGTCAGAATAGTAGTACCATCGTTCTGTTTAAGTTACATGATTGTGATCCTGCAACAACGCTATTTGTTGGCTGTGTACGTTCATAACTGACTCTTGATAAGCAACTTCTTGTACACACAGTAGTATACATACGTACGTATTAAAAGCTATAACACTCCCTGCATTACTGTGCCTATTTTCAATCGCAATGCCGTATATCCAAAATTACTTTTCCGGGTACACGTTCAATGGGAGTTTGCGTATTTCTACCTACATATCCTATAGTTGAGTTGTAATGTATCTGCTTGAAACACCACATAGCCCTCATGCTTCAAATAAAGGCCAGACCTAATTAGGCTTCTGACTGACGTCGAATTCACTATAAAATAAGAGAGCTTTGACTTAATACACCTTCAATATCATGCTGAAGCAAAACGTTCCGAAAGCTCCACGATGAACAACATTACGAATAAAACGGTTGCTTAAATATATCAGATTATCGCTTTACTACACTTCTTTGACAACTCAATTGAATCATGTTCAATGTAGAAGGACAATTTAATAGAAACAAAGCTCACCACACCAATTGGTAACAAATGCTCGTTTGGTAGTACGTATGCTCATTTCCTATAGAGGGTTAAGTGATTTTCACCGTCCTCCATGTTTGTTATTATACAAGTTAGTTGCACATTGTGTAAAGCCGTGTCTACGCTAAACTCTCACACGCTTAAGGAAGGTTGCTACCAAAGTATAATTTGTAACATTAACAAAAACAGTTGTTACATTTTTCAGGGACGAGCTAATAAATTATTTTACTCTCAGTCCCTTACCTCCCACTCCTATTTTTCCCGAGCGTCACTGCTGAAGACCTATATTCTTTATAAGTTACGTCGTCGTCTTCTGGAGTATATTTGTTGCATCAAATAATTATAAGAAAACCGATTACTTCCGTCAACGAAGTTAATCGGGATTGTAACGTCGGGCATACGCTTGAAATGCGTGTATCGAAAGAAATACGGTTTCTAAGAAAGAGCTACAATGACTCACAGTGAAAGTGGTACACCTAGTACGAACTGAAATTAGATTGGAAATGAATATTCCCTCTAAATAAAAATTACTGGTAACCCAGTTTAATTAATGCATTACATATCCAGCTTTTAGGATCAATAAGATAAGCATCATTTTTATGATTATATCAATATAAAATGGAAAAAATAAACAGCTGCAGATTGAAAGCCACAGTGAAAGTGGTACACTGTCCAATACACGTCCCTGGCGTGTCATGTCGGGCTCGCGCATTCAGAACCACGCGTACCTTCGTTCAGGGCATGAATGCAAGAATCACATTCAAGTAAACTTTCGTAGATCAACATGGAACGAGAAAGAGTTCAGAAAAGTCTGTGGCGGTGAGAAAGCTGGTCATTTTGCATTACCAAAGGGAGATCGGCAAAATTGTGAAAAGCAAACATCCTACTGTGCAAAATATCGTTCGTCGCTTTCGTCACTACTGTAGAATAGAGAACAAAAAGAAGCGTAGTTCCAGAAAAATATACACTGCATCAGACGAGCGATGGATTCGACGTCAAATAAAGAAAAATCCCGCGTTAAGTGCACCAAACCTTGCCAAGGAAGCAGAAGTCGTCTTGGGGGGAAAAGCCTGCTCAGAAACCGTGAGGAGAGTCCTTCGTAGAGAGGACTTCAATGGTAGAGTAGCGTGCAATAAACTATAATAAGCAAGATGAACAAACGTCTCAGGTTACAGTCCACCGCAGATCACGCTGATAAATCTTTTGACTACTGGAAAACAGTATTATTTACCAATGAAAGTAAATTCAATGTGTACGCATCGGAAGGGAAGGTCAGTATGTGGCGTAAGCCAAACACGGAGTTTGCAGAAAGAAATCTCCGGCCGAAGGTGAAACACGGGGGTGGGTCCCTGAAGATATGGGGTTGTTTGGCTGCTTCGTGTGTGGGGGAACTACATTTCATGGCTGGAACTATGGATCAAGATGTGTTTTTGGACATATTGAGGAAAGAACTGACACCGAGCGTAGAGAAATTAGGCTTGCGGGATTGTTTCACGTTCTACCAGGACAACGACCCGAAACTTAAGGGCCATAATGGACGCACATGGTTTCTCTATAACTGCCCCCATGTATTCTATATCCCTGCACAATCCCCAGACATTAATGTAATTGAAAATTTGTGGAGTGTGTTAAAATAAATCATTGGCAAACATCCCATATCTAACCGGAATAACCTCAAAATTGCCCTTCAAACAGAATGGGATAAGATTGAGCCCTCTTATTGTGAAAGGTTGGTTCGATCTATGCCAGATAGGCCTGTCTAAGGAGATTAAAAATAACTGTAGTCTTCACACTAGGTACTAACTGTCCACACATGCCCTTCAACGACATGACATATACAGACTGGACCATTTTCATTGTGGTGTAGATCTTGACCTCAGAATGTGTAGTTTATTGTTGTAAATTTATATATTATTTTGTGAAGATATTTGCTTTTTGTATCTGTTGTATGATGACTGTAAACACATTTATTCACCAATACACTCAATTTTCATATCCAAAAGACTTGTATTACAACAATGTAATATCACAGGACAGGTGTACCACTGTCAATGTGAGTCACTGTGAGACACTGCGTGTCTTACAGACACGTAGCAATTCGTGTTCAGACAGCTATGACAAAATCAATAATCGTGAAAGAAACAACAGCTGTGTGGAGAGACCTCAAACAGCTTTGTTTATTTATCATCACGGCTTCGATCAACTGTTTTAAACTAGTCTGTCCAGCGGTTACGTAACATGACGCACGTACTAACTGAATGTATATGAAGTAGGTCAGGGTGCCCAGAGCTAGGATGTAGTATCGCCAGTGGAAAACTTCGCGTATCATTGAGAACACGTATCGTCCGCGACAGTTCATACTACAAAAAGGATAATAACATAGGAAAAGGGGCAGGGCTCTCTTGTCAAGGGAAGAAGAATATAAGTAAGTTCTGATTTTGAATCTGGCTATACTGTTTGCAGTTAGACGATCGTTTCCAGCTTATTTGTTGCGTGGTTGTGTGGTTGTCTCGTCATAAAAGAGGTGATGGAAGGTTTAACTCAAATTATAAGTTATGAATTTTTTAAATTAGATTTTACCGGCGTGACGTCTACGTGAATTTCCTTTATGGCAGAAGCAGAGTGGCTTTCAATGGAGCATTGCACCCAACCGTACAACATGCAGGTCTCAAATAGTAGTATACACGCTACCAACAACGTCAGAAAAATACGACTTAGGTCGTACATGAAAGAAGCATGCATTTATTAAGTAAAGTTGTAATATATTTTGCTTCAATCTACTTATCTAAATGTTTAAAAAATTCAATTAAAAATAGTCTGATTTTGATTAAATTTGAGTGTATTTCCTTTTTGAATACTCCAGAAATATGATTTTAAACGAAATATCAAGTAAGACCATTAAAATAATTACTCTGGTTGTATGTAACAAGCGTAAGTGAAAATGTAAAAAACATATATTTTTAAAAACCTATTTTATACGCATTCACTTAAGCGGTAAAAATTACACCGACAATTATTTAAAGCTCTAATTAACGTATTAGCTTTGTTCAATTTTGAGATTTATAGAGAAACGACAGTCATTTGTAACTTTGTATTACACATTTTCGTTTAAAATTAAGACCACCTTTTTTTTCCAAAACTTGTATACCTACTTAAAGGTTACAAATTTTATTTATAACAAACTATGTAATATGAAGGCATCTTGGAGTTTTAATTTGAAATTTAATTAATATGGTAGTTGGTACAAAGTTTCTCTGGTTAGCCCCTTAACCCAAATTAATGTATACATTGGAAATTCCTGTAGTTATTTTCATTAGTTTCTGAAAAATTATTTCCCATTATTTTGACGCTTTTGCAAACTATTACTACTTCATACCACAACGAAAAGAATATGCAATAAGCTTACGCTATAGAAAAGCACGCCCAAAGCGGAATGTTGGAATGTCACTTGTGCGGTTTACGTGATCGGCTGAGGATCGGTTTCACAATGTCTGTACTGTACATAGTGGCGTCATCTAACACCCCATATACGTTGCAGAGCTACGATGTTTCTGCGAAATAACGTGACATGTGTTACACATCCCACTGGCAGCTCATCTAGCAAGCTTTTATTACGATCCGTAAACACCGATCCCATGACAAAGTCAATTTCCAAAAATCTACTGCAATATACAGTATTAGGACCAGTTAGGAAACTGGACACGTGGCCGCAAGTCAACTTTACTCGTACGTATGCATTTCAAACATTTTCCAAGTAAATAAAATGCAACTCCTAACACACAGGCTATATCATTTAATGTTACACAGAAAAAAAAACGCGACACATTTTTGTTGACGATTACCAGGATGAAAGATAAACTAGTCACGAATTTTGATAACTACGAATGAGGATGGAAAATAAGTATCTTCAAAAGACGGTATCTAGGTCTCCTTATTTATAACTACAATAAGGGATTAATAAACATATTTAGAATATGGTTTGCAGATGTTCACAAATACCCCGTGGCATTGCGGCAGGTTTCTTAAAAAAGCTGGCCAAAAAATGTTCCAACTTATAAAACTGCTGACAAGGTAAGAACGACACACACGCATACGCTGTATGTAAAACCGTTGAAAACCGCTGACCGCAAATTCTGACAACCTGAGGTTTTTCTTAAATTCAAAAGTGATCTTCGGCTGCTTCGAACGTGCCTCGGGAAGTTTGAGCAAAATACCGCGCTGCCCACTGAAGTGAACATTTTCGTAAAATTTGTGATATCCTAGTTCTGAAAAATGCATGTAATTCCTTGAGATATGGAGCAGATGTTACTGCCTTATTTGTTATTGGTTGATTTTTAATATTTTCAAATCCTATCCTGAATTAAGAGTCCGTAAAAATTATGATTTCTCGTATTTTACAGACACTTTTAGTTATTTAGGCATTCCACATCGTTAAAGTAATTTATTGTTTAGCTAACGTGGATTCTTAAGAAACAGGCCTATAGCTGATGTACTGCCGTTTGAGTATAGTTATTTTTCGTACATTACTGTCTAAGGAACATTTCGTGCCACGATTAGGCGATGCAGAACTCTTATATCGGTAACACAAGTTTTTTGAGCTTGAATAATTATTAACACGTGATGTTTTTCTTTAACATGCTCAATATGATTTATTTTCTTTTTGTGGCAAGATCTATTTATTTGTTTTGAAACAGAGCCCGTAATATTTATTTTGTTTTGTAACAGTATTTTTGATTGGCCGCATATTTATATGTCTGTTTCTACGTTGTGTACGTGTACTTAAAATACCATATGACTTAACATTTTTGATCGTTGGGGGCAGTTTTAAGTGTCAATACAGGAATTTGAATTGTAACTCCAGTGATTGGTCAGGTTTTAAAGAACGTTCTTAATTTCGATAAGTAAGACGGACATCTTGTTACGAGACGTCAGGCAGCCAGCCCGGGTGGATTGTGCACTAGGTATTTAATTTAGATTTTTCTTAGGGAAGTCTTAGTTTGCACCCCTGAAATTGCAGACCGTCTAATAGAGACGAAGACGCGAGGTGTTGTAAATAATAAGTAGGCATGTATAGCCTCCTCCGCGCAGCTTTCAGAGAGGTTAGCTAGAACTCGTGAGACGTCCGTTAAGGTGCCATTGAACTGTAGGTTAGAACCGTAAGCCGCGCGCTTACATATAGGGAAGACGTCACCCAGGGCTGCTGTGCATCCGGAGAGATGCCCCGTCGAGTACTTTATCATCGTGAACTTCTAGATCTTCAAATTTTACGTTTTAACCACTGATTTTTGCTAAGAAATTCTAAATAAAGTTTTACCTCAACACAGTTAATAAACTTTCTAGTACATTTTCTCACGCCACCATGTTGGTTTTCTTACGTACACGACTTTTCCCGACATTTACTACGGCGAATCTGAACTGAATCTTTGCTCTGTCGTTAGCTAATTGGAAACGTTTTAATTAAAGTAATTATTTTCGAAGGAATATTAAAGATTTTTGGGATGATGTTTGAAAATTTCAAGGACTTTAATTCTTATGCATTACGAGGGCACTAGTGTTTCAAAGCCCACTACCTCAAGCAGAATATTTTAAGTATGTTGTCAATATTTTCGGTGCTACAAATAATTTGCAAGTATTTAATGCATTATGGATGATGTATTTTGTTTTTCTGGAAAAATTCAAGTTATTCTGAGCATAATTAAACCTCCAGATTTTTTTTTGTAAACCACAGTCGCCCACTGTTGTCATTTCGTAATAGTAGCAAGTTTTCTCCTAGTGTTCCTGTTTGTGTATGTGTTTGTTCTGTCCAAAAGTTTTTGCTACCAGACTGCTGTGTCGCTGGGTGTACAAATGGTACACGTTAGGTCAGATTGGCAAGAGTAAGTGTGTGGGTACTCATATTTACAGTCTGGGCGGGGCTGGGTAAATTTAACTCATGAGACTGCCTTCAAGCGTCACTACAGAGGATTTGATTTCCAGTTTTCACATTGTTTTTGAGTTGCCAAGGAGTTAAAGGGGCAATAATTCTGGTTTTCAATAAGTCCATTAATCTCGTACCCAGTTTGTACGATCGTGACTGCTCAGTTAGGGTTAGCACTACACCCAGAAAATTCGTTACACGTACTACAGCTGAGTCGTCGTTGAGTCTTTACGTTGCATATAGGAATAACTGTTCCTAATGCTGAATAGCTTCTTAACTAAAGATGCAAGAACTAATCTAAAACACCTAAATAAACAATTTTCCAAGCAACGGGGTTACACTATAACAATACGTGCGAGCAAGGCCGACTTTCTGGAACTTTCTTTTTTCATTTTAGTTGAGGACGAAATGACAAGAAACTTCACTTGCTCGGCTGACAGTAACAGTAGATGGAATATCTCTAATTACTGTTACATGGGGGCCTGCGGGGCGGATCTGAGTTCGTGAGGGATGGAGGTCTTAATAAAAATGTAAAATAAACTTGATCTTAATTTATTCACACAGCTGCTATTTACAGCATTAATCTATCACCACTATTACTATTTTTACTTCTCTGATTTCATAACTCAAAACGCTGGTAGGATTATCGCTCGTGTCACATTCAAAACATTCCATTGACTTGCCACCCTGTTATCATCACTACTCTGTCCTCCTCTTCCACCCGCTCGTGCGGGACGGGCCAAGGCCAACGGCACATACCAGCGACACGTAACACTGCCCCCTCCACAAGTCTGTTAGTCCCAAACAGACTCTGCAACGTCCGGACCTTCACAGAGTGTCAGTCGATGTTGACAAACTTCGGCTTCATCCGAGCGCCTTGACGACAAATCCGAAATACCACATAATTGAACTTATTCAGAATCCTGTACGGGCCTTCCCAACATTTCTGAAGATTCGAGTACCCTTTTCGTCTCAGTGAGTTGTACAGCCAAACCAGTTGTCCTCCTTTAAATACCTCGCCCGACATTCACCTCTCATACCGGGTCTTCGTCCTGTTACTATATGGTCGTTTGTGCCTTAAAAGACTAATCCTTTCACTACCAGTTTGAAAAGATAAAGCCACTCCAGAATTTCCGCTTGCCTCTTCCTTTATACCACGTCTACCAATATGAAAGTGCTGGCACTTGTGGTGGATGCTGCAGGTTGTGGCTGGATCCTCGTCCGACGTACCCTGAAGCACTGGTAGCTCCTGTTGACTGCCTCACCCCCTTTCTCGAGTTCACGCACACTGATTCTTTCCCCCACGAACCACTTCCTTCATGGGACTACTATCGTCACAGCCGCTACTGAGAGGGACCCGTCACATCATTCGCTCCATGTCATGGGCTTCTATCGCTGCTGTATGGTAATGTGTGCACAGGGCATCTCGACAGTACTCTAAGTTATCGTGTGCATTTTCAAACTGCTTTGTGAGGTGTACAGTTTGCAGGATCAGCTCGTCGATGCAATTTCTCAGTTGGTGGGCATGTGCACGAAGCTCACAAATTTCTTCATGCAAGTGCTTGCATGTGCTCATCGAAGCAATTTGTTCATCTCGCTGCTTATTTTCCGGCTGCTGCTTCTGTTTAAGCTGCTGCTGTTGTGAGAAATATAGGCTTTTAGGTGCCCCGCTGTCCCTCCGTTTGTATGGGGGGCAACAAAGCTCCGTAGCATGGACTCTGGATGCGATGTCCCTCAAAGGCAACTGCAACTCCTTCAGTGTCTTCGTTATCCTGTCTTCGNCTTCTGTTTAAGCTGCTGCTGTTGTGAGAAATATAGGCTTTTAGGTGCCCCGCTGTCCCTCCGTTTGTATGGGGGGGCAACAAAGCTCCGTAGCATGGACTCTGGATGCGATGTCCCTCAAAGGCAACTGCAACTCCTTCAGTGTCTTCGTTATCCTGTCTTCGTCTTCGTTCAGCGTCAGTGTGCGTACTGGACATCGGGGTGTGGGTTCCTGTCTTGCTGACTTCACCTCCAGTGCTCGGGCCAGGGCGTCCTACGTGTTGTGGGGTGCAGCCAGACATACTGCTTGCCGTACATCTGCGTCGGCGATGGCATCATGAAGAAGCCGACTGCGATGATGCCGCGCACCCTTCCAGAGATAGGTGGGATTGCCGCACAATGTCTTGCCATATCTCCTACAGTGGCTCTCCTGGTCGGTGGGTGCGGCTTCGCAGTTGGGCATGGTGGGTATGTCACAGGTACGAGTCGCCGAAACGTAATATCAAGAATTTTAACAACATTGAAATGCCATTTCGAAAGAAAATGAACAAATTTCATCTTTGATTTTGGAACATACTGCATATGTGGATTCGTTTATTTGAATGTATTTTGTATCAGCTATGCAAACTGACTGTTGGCAAGTGGCAAGCACGTTCTGAGGGAGACAGAATAATTGTCTGTGTCCGACAAAAATAAACTACTTTAAAGTACATTTAAATCAGAGTTAGGGTTGTTTGTAGTTAGTCCAAAGCCTGAATACGGCAGCACAAATTATGTAAATACTGATGTACTTTTGTTTTTTGAGAACCTTGAGTTGTCTGAATTAATTATAAATGTAGATGAAAATTTAATTAAAATATTTCATGTCGCTTTGCAAGCATTTGCAGGTTATCACGAAATTAATACCAGCGGTTTCTAAGATTGCGTTCTTGAAACTGCAAATATAGATGTAGAAAATATTTTTGGCNTCACGAAATTAATACCAGCGGTTTCTAAGATTGCGTTCTTGAAACTGCAAATATAGATGTAGAAAATATTTTTGGCGGTCCAAGCCGACAAAATTACATAAATTATTCATTCACAGCCGCAAAACATCTTCCGCTTTGATGACAATTGGGCAATTATTTTAAGATGCTCAAGAGGTTATCAATAAGGATACGAAGAAATACCGTGAAGGGTTTTCGAGGAAATGTTCCAGAAGAAAGATATTGGAAGAAGTTTTCAGTTGGTTACTTGTCTCTCCAGATCCTATGCTTGATGTCGCAAGAAAGCTTCCACAGAAGAAAATTAAACAACTTTTGCCAGACGCCATAAAACTTGTCCCGCCCCAACCCTGGGCGATCAGACACGGATTCTGGTAAATAGTCATCACGATTCGAATTGATATGTTATCATTGTATTGCACAACGCACATAGCACGTGTAAACTGAAATGTGCTTTATTATTCAGAACTTATAATTATGTATATGTATTTTGTATGACTTTTTTTTTTTACTAAAATTCTTTTTAGTACTTAACTCTGCATATCCTATTAAGAGCTTAACTACTGATGTAGGCAAATGTATACGAAACGAATGCAGTTTTACTGTATTGAAAAAAAGAAATAGCTTCATTCGATTTAATTTTTTCTGTATTATTCATTGGCGAAATGCAAAACGGACACACTATAATTTCCAGAAATTTTCTTTTTTCTTTTGTATCTTGATAAGCCATATTGGATGGACAGATTTTAATTAACTACTTTTAACGCCAAATTCGTTNTCACGAAATTAATACCAGCGGTTTCTAAGATTGCGTTCTTGAAACTGCAAATATAGATGTAGAAAATATTTTTGGTGGTCCAAGCCGACAAAATTACATAAATTATTCATTGACAGCCGCAAAACATCTTCCGCTTTGATGACAATTGGGCAATGATTTTAAGATGCTCAAGAGGTTATCAATAAGGATACGAAGAAATACCGTGAAGGGTTTTCGAGGAAATGTTCCAGAAGAAAGATATTGGAAGAAGTTTTCAGTTGGTTACTTGTCTCTCCAGATCCTATGCTTGATGTCGCAAGAAAGCTTCCACAGAAGAAAATTAAACAACTTTTGCCAGACGCCATAAAACTTGTCCCGCCCCAACCCTGGGCGATCAGACACGGATTCTGGTAAATAGTCATCACGATTCGAATTGATATGTTATCATTGTATTGCACAACGCACATAGCACGTGTAAACTGAAATGTGCTTTATTATTCAGAACTTATAATTATGTATATGTATTTTGTATGACTTTTTTTTTTTACTAAAATTCTTTTTAGTACTTAACTCTGCATATCCTATTAAGAGTTTAACTACTGATGTAGGCAAATGTATACGAAACGAATGCAGTTTTACTGTATTGAAAAAAAGAAATAGCTTCATTCGATTTAATTTTTTCTGTATTATTCATTGGCGAAATGCAAAACGGACACACTATAATTTCCAGAAATTTACTTTTTTCTTTTGTATCTTGATAAGCCATATTGGATGGACAGATTTTAATTAACTACTTTTAACGCCAAATTCGTTNCTTTTTTCTTTTGTATCTTGATAAGCCATATTGGATGGACAGATTTTAATTAACTACTTTTAACGCCAAATTCGTTATCAGCGACCATAAAAATCCTTTAAAAAAATCTCCAATTTATGTCAATAAATTTGGTTTTACTATTTTTGCCCACGTTATCGGGAAAAAAAACTCCATTGTGCGTCGAAGCGTGTCCTGAATAGAAAATAAATGGGAAATATTTCCAGTTTAAAATTATTTTTACATATACTGAGTAAAAGCAAATTGTTACACTTTAAGTTAACTTTTGTACAAAACAATAAAGAATGAATTGCCCAGTTGGTATTTTATACCTAAACAAACACATAAAAATAGTTTGCGGACGACGTATCAGATTCGCGCAAAATTGTGCAGCACTTACGTAAATATTTTGGGAAATTCAGAAATACGATACTGAAATGTTGAAGTAACAAAGTACTTCGCTTCGAATGGACTACATAGTGAATTACCCAGATTCTTATTTTAGAGCACGAAATCTTATCTCGTGTTCTAAATTAACTGAATATGTGAAATGTCGGGTGGAAATTGCTAGACTCTGCAAAACACTCTTGCTTTGAATGACTACTGCCGTTTACAAAATAAATATGGCTTCGTGTGAACACACCGTTACGTATAAGGACTGAAACGCAAAACTAGGTCACCTTTTAAACTTAACATCGGTGTTAAGCGCCCGATCGATCAGCAAGAGAGAACAACGCTCGTCAAGTTTTCCTGTATATTTTTTCTGCGACAAATCATTGTAACATCATCCGCTAGCCATTATGGACTGTCCAGCGGTCATATTAAAAAAAAAAACAGTTCCCTTGAAGCTCTCCAATGCATATATTATTGCAACACGAAAATAAATGAATACCATTACGCATTCATGAAGATTTTCCGTGTCACCTTACGCGAAGGGAAGTACGCCAACAGAAAAAAAAATAGTGGGATGGCGAGATGGAGTGGATGTCGAGGAGAAACAAAACAAGGTTTCTTTCAACAGCAAAGCAATTGCGTTGCGCTGGGACGAGACAAAAAGTTGATGGCAGGTTCAAGGACTGAGTCTGCCCCTGTGTTGCCACAGCTACAAAAAAAATTGTTCAAGCGAGTGCTTGCAACACTGCTCAGGTGGTGTGAAAATACCCGTCAGGTAGTACACACACAGCAAAAAGTTCCAACTACAAGTAATTACAGCCTTTGTGCTCTAGGTTGAAGTCGGTTTACATTTATCTTAAAATGTGCATCTGTAGTACATTCTTCAAAAGCGCCAATTGAACTCCTAGCAGGTCCACACAATTTCACGATTCTGATGATAAACTATGAAATTTTATACATGTGAAGCTTTATAAACAAAATGGCTGATTTAGCAAAGGACTGAAAAACGCCCGTATGTGCGTGCATGTAGTGCTTCGCTAGAGCAACCAGTTTATAATTTCGTTCCTGATATGCATCTGAGGTAAGTGAGCCTGCAAACCGCTCATTTCTTCCAACGCCTTCAGAGCACAACAATGGGGTATAACAAACTTATAATTACTNTAACGAACTTATAATTACTCTGCTGTTCTATTTTCATACTTTGATGCTTCCGCGCTGCAGTTTACACTATCGCATACGTATCTTAAGGTGGCAAATTGGAAGTTTATTTTCGTACAGTAGGAGAAGCAAGTTTTGTGTGCGTTTCAGACAAAAACGACTAGGTAGTTGCAACAAGGCCATTTTTGTTAATTAGGTCAATCTGCTCACTACTCTCTAAATTCTAATCAGTGGAAAAACCACTGGTTCGCAGTCTCGAACCAGAGAAAATGACTCCACNATCTGCTCACTACTCTCTAAATTCTAATCAGTGGAAAAACCACTGGTTCGCAGTCTCGAACCAGAGAAAATGACTCCACTTAGAACAAGTAGAAAACCAGTGGTTGTTTCAGTGAAACAATTTCGCTGATTGGATAAGCGACGGCCAACTGCGTGAGGCGAATTAAATTGCGTTTTTATTGAATTTAGCTCAATAATTACGAGAAAGAAACATATTCCCGATAGTCACTATTAATACTGTGCAATTTGCCGTAATTAAAAAAAAAAGTACAAAAAATTACTGGTGGTCCGGATTGAAACCACGCCATCCCCACTCCTTTTAGACCCCGGTTACTTCACCAACTGAGCTACCAAGCCAACGTTAACTAAGAAGGAGAAAATATAAATAGTATGTATTTATTGAATGCATGTAGTTTTGAAGTGTATGCCCTTTCTTTTCCTTTGTAGTTTTATTGGTAACGTTAGGAATCTTAAAACAAATAGTACGTATAAGTGCACTCACTTCACCACACATGATGCAGTTTAAAACTTCAAACCGAGCACTACGATGATCACGTGAAAACGAAATGAAATACGAAAAAACGGAATGAAAGACTGAATGCTCATATTACCTCGTAAAATGGTAGTATGAAAGACAAAATTCACATTTTAGAAAGTATTTTTATTGGTTTTATTTGTCTATATGTTGTTTCAACTTATACTCGTCGTTTAACTGCCATTTTGTACATGTTTAACTAATAACATCAGCCAAAAATCAACTCGCTGAAAAACAGTGAGTAAAATGGTTGCGGAATCAGTGGAAAAAGTCGATGAATCAATAAGTGACGGAAAACTGGCATTTTTTCACTANTACGAGAAAGAAACATATTCCCGATAGTCACTATTAATACTGTGCAATTTGCCGTAATTAAAAAAAAAAGTACAAGAAATTACTGGTGGTCCGGATTGAAACCACGCCATCCCCACTCATTTTAGACCCCGGTTACTTTACCAACTGAGCTACCAAGCCAACGTTAACTAAGAAGGAGAAAATATAAATAGTATGTCTTTATTGAATGCATGTAGTTTTTAAGTGTATGCCCTTTCTTTTCCTTTGTAGTTTTATTGGTAACGTTAGGAATCTTCAAACAAATAGTACGTATAAGTGCACTCACTTCACCACACATGATGCAGTTTAAAACTTCAAACCGAGCACTACGATGATCACGTGAAAACGAAATGAAATACGAAAAAACGGAATGAAAGACTGAATGCTTATATTACCTCGTAAAATGGTAGTATGAAAGACAAAATTCACATTTTAGAAAGTATTTTTATTGGTTTTATTTGTCTATATGTTGTTTCAACTTATACTCGTCGTTTAACTGCCATTTTGTACATGTTTAACTAATAACATCAGCCAAAAATCAACTCGCTGAAAAACATTGAGTAAAATGGTTGCGGAATCAGTGGAAAAAGTCGATGAATCAATAAGTGACGGAAAACTGGCATTTTTTCACTANTGAGTAAAATGGTTGCGGAATCAGTGGAAAAAGTCGATGAATCAATAAGTGACGGAAAACTGGCATTTTTTCACTAATTCATCAGTTAAATTCAGTGAAGTGACTGTTGAATCAGTCAGGTACTCATAACGGATTTAAACAGTGGAATTTTCACTGATTCAGATTTAGAGTTAAACCAGCATCGAACATTCATAAATTTTTACGGTAAAAAGTTACCTGAATTAAGATAGTGGCCACTTTTGCTTGCTCTTGGGTCGGAGATCCCGATAATATCAAACCATTTCAAAGAATTTTAATTTAACTTCGAGTTAAATTAAACTCGAGTTAACTTCGAGTTAAATCGAGTATTTAAACTGTTTTTTTGCAAAAAAAAAAAACAGTTTAAATACTCGATTTTCAAGGGCTCATCCCCCTCTTAATATAAACTTTGGAAGATAGTGTTCCATAAAATTCCCACTTAATTTTGCATGATCAATCACCTCGCGAAGTTTGTCGGTCGAATTCGGAACCAACCTGTAAAATCTCTCTAACAAGAGTGTTTACTTTTGTTACTATTACAAACATTTTCCGTTCTGTTCTTGCATTTGATGAACGAAACCACTGGACACGAAAACAGTACAAACCACATTTGTTTCTAATAATTACAAAACAAACAGACTTACCCCATTATTTGCGCCAAAGTTACCTACCCGTGAGATCCAAAGTAAACACGTTTTACAGTACTGTAAATATAATGGAAATAATGACGATACGAATATTGTGGATCTAGCACACACAGAGATAAGGCTGAATGATTGACGCCATCGGTACACTAACAAACATTGACGGCTAAAAAATGCAAAAAAGAGAATTTTGTTGTTTTTCGAACACAATAAGCCAGACTGTTTACAGAAATTAATTAAGAGAAGATATGTTCTGAACTGCTTGTGTTTAATCATAAATGGATCCTTTTGACTTTCGCAGCCAGAGATTAAGTTAGTAATTAAAATGTAATTAATAAACATTTTCTAATCAACTGTCCAAAATTATTTCCTATAATTGTGTTTAACACGTTTTATATTTCTGTGACAAACAGCAGTCAAGAAAAAGTGCAAAGGTAACTTAAAATAAAAACTAGTTACGGAATTATGGTATTTTTAAATTTATACATTGTACCATAAAAGTTTAAAAAATATAGACTACGCATGCAATTTGGTAATCTACAAATTGAAATATAAAGAAAAATAAAGAAATTTCCTACAAATTTATTACGTGGTTCGCCTGTACTTTTGTTTAACGTTTTCCGACAAAATTCAATGTTAATATACGGCCCAAGACAGATCCCAATCGCTGGCACACCAAGGGTCGGGTATCAGAAGAAAATGACATTTCTATTATGTCAAGAAATAATCGAGTACAAATCTATGTTATGTGGTTAAATAACTTTTTTCACGAAAAATGTTTGAAGCGCAAGACAAAATTACAAGCTTACACTTAACAGAAGCATTAGTCAACAGCAACTGCCACAAATGTGAAGGTAAAGAAGAGTACCTGAGAAATGCACGTGTACAGGATAATTAATAGAAAGGGCAGTGGGGATGCTATTAAGGGTAATAGAAGAAATTTGCACGACTGCTGGAGTATGAGGCAGCCATGTGTGGGTACTGCTTCATGCAGACGTGTATGAAAATGTAAAGGTGCAAGAAAGGCAACGAGATGAGTAATGTAAATGACATGTACGGCAAACAGCTCATACGCAGGCAGTCAGAAAAAGTGAAGAACATGGGACGGGCGCTAGTACTAGAGATGTTGATACGAATGCTGATACGGTGAAACTGGTACCAAAGAACACGGATGTACAAGTTGTACAGACATGGCCTTTACAAAGGTAGCGGATATCACAAATGAAAGTTGCAGAGAAAAGAGAAAGTACCTGTTTCCAGTCACGACTCTCAGGAAAGATAAAAGGGAATGAACTACAGCGAAGCTAAACACAGTATTCAGCATAACAGAAATGGTTGTTGAAATTGCGGAGGGATCCCTAACAGAAGAATGGCTTTATTAGTCTAGACTAAGAGATAAGACAACATAAACATCATTGCACCGGTACATTTTGTAGCTTACCAAATCGCATGCGTAGTCTATATATTTTAAACTTTATGTAAGAAATAATTATTAAAATTTTGCAACTTGCCTCATTTATGTAGGTGAGGTTGACATACTTAACATATCAAAAGTTGGCATGCCTATCGTGTACGCGTCCACCATTTTGGTACAAAATGAAAGCCAAATTATGACATTTCTCCAACAGTTGCCTATATGACAAAAACGTTATGAAAGTATTTTCTTATTTTCGATAATACAGACTATACTGGTCACTTTAATTAGAAAGGTTACTTACTGTACAATAACTTGCTGATACACAAGTAATAACGAGTGTGTGTGTTTTGATTGTACTTCTGTATCTGTGGTTCTAAAACGGACTTCACTGACAACTTCTGCAGTATTATTAATGCACACAGTCTAATGAGTTTAAATTAAAACTTTTCGTGTTACATAAAGACTAGTGTTTGCTCCAATATTTACATAATGCTGTTACAGTCAGTTACCCACATTTTCGTTTCTTTTTTTCAACTTATTTTTCACTCTACTCTTGTTTAAACGCTTTATCTATATTTCTCAAAATAAAACAAAATTGTAACTATCTTTAATACTAATACTACACTCCTTCGTCTTCTCTCTGATTAGCTAAAATTTGAATGTACAGAAAGTTCAACTGAAAATTGCACACAACNCTACTCTTGTTTAAACGCTTTATCTATATTTCTCAAAATAAAACAAAATTGCAATTAATTAATACTAATACTACACTCCTTCGTCTTCTCTCTGATTAGCTAAAATTTGAATGTACAGAAAGTTCAACTGAAAANTTAATACTAATACTACACTCCTTCGTCTTCTCTCTGATTAGCTAAAATTTGAATGTACAGAAAGTTCAACTGAAAATTGCACACAACGAAATATAAAAACCACCATGAAAACGGCCAGCAGTCAGTCGGCTAAATTTTTATACAACAATCCATATCCATACCAGCGGCCATAAAAGCTTACATGGAATCTTCCCTGAAAACTTCCATGGTGGCACACGGGCTTTAGTTTATACCTGGAACTCCCCACTCCCGCAACATACATCTCCCCTCCTCCCAATATTCGTGGATCAGTTGGACCACCCACAGAGGAGACAGACATACCAGACTGCTAGTTGACAACNCAGGACCGTCCTGACAATGCTGATGTTCGCCGAGGTCGCAGCATTGAATTCCGATGTTATCTTCTGCAGCAATGCATGACTTGTCGATTGAAACTTGTTCTGACAGCCGAGCCCATCACATTCACCCACACTGCGGTTGTTAGGTGTTTTGCCGGAATTCTTGTAGTCGAGGTCGCGAAATGGCCCAACATTAAAAATCCAAACTTAACCTGTACAGCTCAGACGCTACAATCATCCCTCAAGAGCTGCTACACAAAACCGCGTTGAAAGTCTAAAAACGCACCATACTCACGACACGAGCAGCTCCGAGTTGCCACAGGTGTCTTGTCAGGACGAAACATTGACGTGCAAGAGGAAGCTGCTAAATGAAGTCCGCATAAGCTCGCCGTTTTCCCAGCTTTCTTAGTACATCAGTGTAGGCCATTTGTTGACAAGGGAGCGCTATAGATTTGCGTGTGGCATTCACTAGTGCAACAGCATTTAAGAGATGTTTTAAATTAAAGTAGGGCGGATTTACAATAGAATACATGTAACTTGTTGGCATTTATATCATATATGTTAAAAAAAAATTACCGACAGCGTGGTTATACAACACAAGGATATATTTTCTTAATGCGTTTATTACTTTCCTATAACCCCCCCCCCC
>NQII01001299.1:469530-489213 GCA_002778355.1 Clitarchus hookeri
TTTTGTTATTCCGCTAAACGGACGGCCTTAGTTGGAATAAATATTAAAACGAAGGAGCAACCAGTCCAACAAAAAAGGCAAAGAATTCAAACACGCAACTCGTGTCGCTTATTTTTTGTACATAACAGCGACAAACACAAAATATAGTAGTGAACATGCCCACAAATAGGCCTACCGTAACATTTATTCCATTACTATTTCTTTGCATAGGTACTTAGTTTTTACTTGGTTTATTAAATTATTTAAGATTTTCTGGCTGTGCATAGTAATTTCTTGGGATTGTGGCAAACCTCGAGATCACAAAACCGTAAGTACATTACACTATTGCGTTTAAAACACCTAGGGCGAAGTTACATTGTGATAAAACGACGACACCTTAAAATAATTAATTCGTCATAAAAACAGTTTACAGTTAAAACTTATAGATTTCGCTCGTCCAATATTTGCAATCACACACACCGGGCCAGCGTAACGACCACGAAGCAGCCACGCCCTTTCACACACAGTGGTTATGACACATGTTACAATATATTTATTCATGACACGGTAAAACATATTTATCACAGCATCGTAACTTGCCTAGGTAGGTTTAAAAAACATAACGTGTACACACTTGATGTGGTAATATGAAGTATTTTTCGGAGCAAGAAATTTAAATGTTTCGTTTAGCAAGAGCAATATACCATGTCATCATGTCATGTCACCACTCACCACTTCTGCCAAATTCGGATTTGTAAACCTCCCGCGATCACATCTAAATATATTATAATAAGTATTCAAACATTCAAATATATTTTCAGTTGCAAAGTACATATTCAAGAATCATAATTTTTGCTTTAATAAGTATGAAATATGTTAAAATTGAAAACTTGTATAATTTTCCTGCTTCTACTAGCGATGCGAAACTTCCAGAGAGTGAGAGATACACAAAGACGGTGATAAGCTCCGCTCCGCCAACAATCTTCCTAGATCGGAAAAAAAAAACCATGTCACTAGGGCCTATGCACCGTATTTTGCGCTGATATTTTTAACTGTAACAATAAAATATGTTTCGATCAGGACTACCTAAAATTTGAAATATTCCAATAGGCAATGGGGGCCACAGTGGCTGAGCGGTTAGCCTGCTCACCTCCCACCAAGCTGATACGGGTTCAATCTCAGGCCGGGTCACTCCAGATCTTCGCATGTGGGAATCGTGCGAGATGATGCCATTGGCCAACGGGTTTTCTCGGGATCTCCCGTTTACCCCGCCCTTTCATTCCGGCGCTGCTCCATGCTCGCCTAAATAACCATCCTCGGCTCTCTAGACCTCGATGTTAAGAGCCGTCCAAATCTCTTTATTCACTCAATAGGCAACGTTTAATTGACAAATAGCATACCAAAAAACTAGGTTACCAATATTTTAACTATGAACTATTTATTACAAGCTGTTGCCAAAACATAGCTGCTCTCACTGTTTTTAATTCGTATTGGGTACGAAATAAATATAACAAGTTACATAATATACTAAGTTAAAGTTTAATTTATTCAAAAATATAATACTTCTAAAGTTAATCGGTGTTATATACTAGTGGTATAAAAGTTATTAAAAAAACATGTTAACATATTACTCCTAGGGTGATTTTTTAAAGGTTTATTTAAACCCAACGGCTCCTCCTCTTTAAGAAAATGTTTACGTCAATGCGTGTACAATCCAAATTCTTCATCAACTACAGAATGAAAGGTTGTATACTCTCGTAGGGAAGGCTATACTATTGTAATGCAATAATACCTAGTATAATGCATATTATGCCACTGTGTTATCACCTAATACTTATTCGTCAAGGAAAGTTTTAAAAAGGTAATCTCGCTTGTGAAAATAAGCGAAACTGGCCGCTGAAACAACATTGAAATACCAAGCCACTGTGTAGGGACAGTCTAGTGTGAGGCATAAAATTTAAAGTCTAAATGTACTAACCAGACAAAAATCTTTGGTCACCACTATATTATATTCATGATTCTGAAAATGTCTCATCCGTCGCCGAGCGTACTAATGCGCTGAAATAGGAAGACATGTTCTATGGCACTGGATGTTAAAACTTATAATCTGACGGTACTTGTAACGCAGATGAAGACATAATGGATGTATCATTATGCTGAGTTTTCATGCTTACTTTTAATAACCAAGTAACTGTGAGCTCTTCACTCAGTAATACCAGACAGACCATCCGCCCCATCCCCCTTGCTATGTGTTAAATCAAGGGTTTACTGTATTTGCTAAAACGCCATCCTCAAATATTCGGTCGCCGATGACGACCTGGCGACCGTAAATTTCGCGCCATGGTATATTGTGTAGTCCCGGTATCCCAAACTTTTCAAGAACTCTGCTGTATCGTTTATTTCTGGGTAGCCGAGTAACCTATGCGTACATTTCAGACAGAGGAAGAATAATACTTTCAGACTGTCTGAAAATGAAGCATCGTGTATAAAACAACTGTAATGGAATAGAGTGAAATCGGCGGATACCAGTTTTTCCAAATTGCTACAACTCGTAACCGAAATTTCAGCAATAGACGAAGGCGTATGTCGAACAAAGCGAAGACACAGTAGCCGGAAGCGTGACATCTGTGACAACCCGCACATTTTTATGTAATAAGGTCAAACGCCGAATGGAGTTCGCTGGCCCCGCCGGGCAGCCAATTTCTCTTGCACAATCCTCTCACGGGCTAGGCGGAAGAAAGTGCCTTGACTTGCATAACAGCTCCTAGTGTGGCCGTAACGACGAGGAAAGTTGTTTATCCTTAAAACATATGGACTTGCGCGCCGACACGCTCGCGTTACCTATGAGGCTATCCGTAGCAAGCCTTACATGGCGTCACTTATTCTACTGTGTGTTCCGTGTATAACAAGTTGTATCGAAATTCGAAAGAAAAACTTCGGCTGTAGGTTAATCACGAAAAAAGAAAGTGAAAACATGTATAAGACATGCGGTCTAAAGTGAATCATAAGGGTGGTACACATCTTCGAAGTTGGATCAAAAACACTAGTTTATTACTAACATCGGATAAAATGTTTACTGTAAGACGGAAAAAACAGTAGTTAACGTGATCATTTCCATAAAATAATTTGATGACAGCGACACATGTAGTGGTGTTTCCAGATACTTGTTCCATAATGGATCACACACACGCTCTAGTGTTCCATCTTAAATATTTGCTGCGATATTTGTAAAATAGTACTTCAGATCAAACATAAAAAATTGGTACCGCCCTTAGGATTCACTTTTAGACCATAGGACATCTATACTAATATTATAAAAGCGAAAGTGTGCTTGTTTGTTTGTCCTTTCACGTCGCAACGGAACAAAGGATCGAAGTGATTTTTTGTACAGAGATAGTTGGAGGGCCTGGAAGTGACGTGGGCTACTTTTTATCCCGAAAAAATATCTCATTCCCTCGGGGAAAAAAAAAACTTTAGTAAAAATATTGCTTGGGGTATAATGCTGCGTCAATGTAAGTTGTTAGTGTGGGACGAAAGCACAATGTCACACAAAAAAAGCGATAGAGGCCCTAAACCGAACTCTACAGGATATACGAGACAATACAGAGATTATGGGAGTAATGGTATTACTGGCTAGTGACTTCCGCCGAACTCTACCAGTGATTACGGGGGCTCACCTGCAGATGAAATCAAAGCCTGTCTCAAGTCGTCAAGCTTATGGACAAATGTCAGGAAATTCAGCTCGGCGACAAATATGAAAGTGCACCTGTACAATGACGTTGATACAGGACATTATGCTGATACACTATTAAAAATTGAAGATGGACGGTTAGAAACACTAGTAATTTGGTGCAGAGCATACGGAACTGATTGCTAGCGTTTACCCAGATCTACAACGAAATGTAAATGACGACCATTGGCTATGTAAAAGAGCGATTCTAGCACCAAAAAATGGCATCGTTAGTCCTCGGTTCTGTGTTTATGATCAGTGTCTGTCTACTTACAAATACCGTTATTTCTCCCCATAAGTTTGTTACTATAACCACGCGAGCGAAGTCGCGGGTAAAAGTTAGTGTGTGTGTGTGTGTGTGTGTGTGTGTATATATATATATATATATATATACACAATATATATAGGATATACACACTATCTATGTATAAACTATATATATAGTACATATACACTATATATAGGATATACACACTATCTATGTATAAACTATATATATAGTACATATACACTATATATATGTATACACTATATATAGTATATTTACACTATAGATAGTATATATACACACTATAGATAGTATATATATATGTACACACTATATGTATACAATATATGTATACACTATATAAACACATTATATATATACAATATATGTATACAATATATAAACACACATATATACAATATATATACACTATATATACATATATATATACAGTGGCTCACATTAATATTCAGCCAACTATGGTTATCGCAGTTTCATGGCCTTATGTTACATTGGTAATGAAAATAAACATAAATCTTATTGCACAATCATGCTTGTGTGCTTTAAATGAAATATAGTGGTAGCCAATAACGAAAATGAGCAATGCAACTTAACAAACAATATGATTTTGTCATTCCACGCTTCATAAGTACGCCACTTTAATATTCGGCCATCATCATCCTCTTTGCAAACTAAACAAACCGTCTTATAGTACCTGGTAGCACGGCCATTCTGTTTAATTACTTCTCGCAGGCGTTGTGGCATATTTTCAATTATTTTCCTGGTACATTCGGAGCCAATCATACTCCATTCTTCCTTGAAACTTTTCTCTAATTATTTTGTGGACCTAATTGTTGTAGTACGCAGTCTTCTTTTGAGTTCATTCCACAGATTTTCTATGGGATTCAGGTCGAGTGATTGAGGAAGTGTTTTAATTACTTTGGGACAGTTCTACAAAAGCCAGCTCTTGACAATGTAAGACTTTTGTTTTGGGTCATTATCTTGATAGAACTTAAACGTGTTCCTAATGCCCAGATTATCAGCCCTCTTGTGTAGGTTTGCTTTCAGGATGTTGAGATCGTATTCCTTTTTCATTGTTCCATCAACGTACAGCCTCTCCAACACCTGTTGAAGATATACAACCCCAGATCATAATACTACCTCAACTGTGTTTCACAGTAGGTTGTATGTTCCCAGGTTTTAGCTCCTCATTTGGCTTGCGCCATACTGTTACCCTGCCATCTGAACCAAACACATTCAATTTCGTCTCATCAGCAAAAATAACATCATTCCACCAGATTTAATCTTTGTCAGCGTGGTATTTTGCGAACGTAAGTCTTTTCTTCTATTTGCCTCATTAATGAAAGGCTTCTTTCTAGATACCCTGCCATTATATCCTGCTCTTCTGATAACTCGTCGTATGGTTTCTGGATGGACGTTCTTTCCACATTCATTGAGTACCTCCGTGGTATGTAATTTTCGTTCTTTCTTTATTTTCCTGATTACTAGACGTTCTTCTCTCTCGCCTAGTTTCTTTGGCTGTCCTTTTTGAGGTACCGAATCTATTATGCCTTACTTCTGAAACCTTATGTTGTCTCCGACAGTGGACCTCGGCAGATTTAAGTGCTCCGCAATTTCTCGTTGAGATTTGTTCTTTGCATGATGAAAAGTTACCAGCTGCCGCTGTCCAAACGTTGTATTCTTGCCCCCTACGTCCCATTTGCCTGACTGACGCAGCCAACAGAACTGCCCAATACAATCTCTCNATTCTTATGATTTCTCCGACATTGGACCTCGGCAGGTTCAAGTGCTCCGCAATTTCTCGTTGAGATTTGTTCTTTGCATGATGAAAAATTACCAGCTGCCGCTGTTCAAACGTTGTATTCTTGCCCCCTACGTCCCATTTGCCTGACTGACGCAGCCAACAGAACTGCCCAATACAATCTCTCAGAGCAGAAAGCGTGCAGGGAATTACACGAGGTACGAACGCAGTGTGCATCGTGCCTGTGCAACGCATCCACCACAACTGGCCGAATATTAAATTTGACGCATGACGCGTCCTGCCAAAGAACAGAGCGACGAGTTCACAACCTGCCAGAGCGTGCGTCAAATGCTCATACCGACGTCACCCAAATTTTCCTTCCAATGACGCACGTGCTAGGGGACGGAGAGGCGCTCGTCAGCGCGTGAGGCTTGCATCTCCTGATCGACGCACGCCAAAGTTTTGACGTAAATCGGGTCGCCAATGACGTAGGGAATTCCTTTAGGGGGGGGGGATATAGCCCAGCAGGGAGGTGGAGAAGTCAGTCAATCCGGAGGACTCGAGAGACGCGGGGTTCGCGCTAGGGGTACGACCCAGTTGGACGTAAGCACCAGAGAGACATCGCAGGACGGGCGCCGAAGTCGCCGAGAGACGCCTCAACACGACTTTGCGGGACGTGAAGCCGAGAAGAACCAGCACACAGTAGCAGCTCAGTTAAGTAACCGCGCCTCCAAATCCGACCACTTTTCCCCGACGTTTATGAACTAAAACTCTGACCTGTAGGCCTCCGACGGGTAAGAGAAGGGGGAAGGAAGCGGAACCCAAGAGTGCAGTGTACCATACCAATACAACGAGTGACGTAATGATGCAATAAAACAACTGTTTAGATAACCGAATCAAAAGTAGAAGTGTTTATTAGCCGCCTGATTTCACCCCTGAGTATGTGTCAGTTCGCTACGCAATAAGGTTGACCAAGCGATCTAGCGCTCCATCATCCTGTAGATCACATACAGAGCGGTGGAGAGCAGACTGTGGCGTGTCAAAGTGCGTACGTATGAAGCACGCGAGGACAAAATATTGTGTTTCACTAACTTGCACTGCTCATTTCAGTTATTGCATTTCATTTAAAGCACACAAGAATGATTGTGGAATATGTTTTATGTTTATCTTCATTTCTAATATAACATAAGGCCATGAAACTGCGATAATCATAGGTGGCCGAATATTAATGTGAGCCACTGTATTATATATATATATATATTTATTTATATATATATATATGCATGTGTGTGTGTTTTCACTTATTTTTTTAATGATTTACCTGCAGCCTAAGTTTTTCGGTTGAATTTAGGCACATCCAATATAATTTGGCAGCACGACGAGTTTGCTCTTCTGTTCACCTTCAATGTCTGTCATTGCCAAAGAGTCTTCATTCCGCAGATTTTTGTCTGCCAATAACTTGTTACTGTTATTAATGAATTATAGATTGACAAATTTATCTACGAAAATAAACCACGAAATAAGCAATTATATCGCGTCTTGACACATTTATTATATATTTAAGTTCATTAAGTTTTGAGCTGCTTTTCAGATGCCATGCACAAACCTCAACTTTAAATATATGGTTCAGTTTCACCAAAGATACCAAGCAGTGCTTGCATTCTACCAAGAATATTTCCTAACGTGGTTCCTTTTAAACTTCTGTAGAAATCAGAAAACGTTCTTCTCCTTTTCCCAGAGCTACAAAAAAAATTTCATTCACTCTCTCAGTTACATTCTTTAGCGGTCAAATTTTATTTGTGGTTCTGAAAGGATAACTAGGATACACGGACAGGGGTATAAGCAGCACATCTATGTTGGTGCCGTTGGTTCAAAGGAAGATGCACAGACCCATACGCCTGGTTCTAGACATCAGCGATAAACATGCACGCTTCACNTGCCGTTGGTTCAAAGGAAGATGCACAGACCCATACGCCTGGTTCTAGACATCAGCGATAAACATGCACGCTTCACATCGTACGAGCAGTCACACACCGCATAGCGACCATTGAACGGACGGTAGTGTTTCACCTGGGTTGTTATTGGCTATTCACGGTAAAGCGGGCACTTTTTGAAGCCGTCTCATTTGGAATAATAGTCACATATATTTTATTGTAGACCTAGACGTTATCTATCGAGTCCGGTGAAATTATACACTGTGTTTAGTACTTGCGTGGCAATATTTATTTTAAAAAGTGGTGGAAGGATAAAAACTGGCCGATAGGAAATATGCAACCAGGGCCTCAAAAGAGCTAATTTTACCGTGAACAGCCTATAGTTTGTACCACCCACAACCGTCGGCTTGAAACTGGGCTACGATCGAGGCCTCCGGTGCGGCTCCTCACGCCGGAACACCATGCTCACGATACCAGGGGAGTTGAGAAAGGAGCGCTGGAAGGACGAATAACGAAACGCTTTGTTTAGAGACGAGACAAAAACTGCCTCGGTGCTAATGAAGCTAGTTTGTGCTTGCGGCGACACCTTTGGCAGTGTTTACGGCAGCAACCTACGCCTGGAATTATGGTGGAGCGAGTCACCACATACAATGCACGTTCATTGTAACATTTGTATATAGGCTATTCACGGTTAAGTGAGCACTTTTGAAAGCCCTCTCATTTGGAATAATTCAATAAATATATTTTATTGTAGCCTTGGACGTTAACTTCCGAGTGCGGTGAAATGTACACACTGCGCTTATTACATACATGGCAATATTTATTAAAAATGGCGATTTAATGACAAAAAAGGGCTGAAAGGAAAAACTAGGACTTCAAAAGTGCTCACTTTACCGTGAACAGCCTATACGAAACACTGGTAATTGCACGGCATATAGAGAACATCGCCCATGCTACCGCCAATAGTGCAAAAATATGGGCACGTGCTACTCTTCAACAGGCAAATGCCCACCCACATACCGCTCTTCATGGTGTTCCGTCAAATCCCCTTGGCCAGTACAATATTCAGACTTGTCCCTCTACTCGACGTAATTGCGAATGGCTTGGATATTTCGACACCACTGCCAAATCTTGCCAAAATGCACCACAAGTTGGTATTGCTCTTAACTCCGTCGTTATATAAACAAAAAAGATGTTTCTGCTGATAGTGAAGATAACGTCCGTCTGTATTGCATTTGCATGTGAAGACTGGCCGAAATGCGCGCCACAGCACAGTCTGTAAGAAGCAATCTTCACGATTAACAAATTGCACACTGATAGGTGGTTATTTCTCAAAAAAAAATTTCCTGTATAATTAAGTAGGATTTTAGTTAAGCCCCGTTATGATTTCACCGAGATTGTTGGCAACCCCCAGCAGTGTTTTGGTTTCCGATGCTTGGCGACACCATCTGCAGCTACTATTTCGGGTGCCTACCACAGTAAAGTGGGGTGATCAGATAATGCTTGGGCTCCACAACTTGACCCCTGAACATGAGCGAATCACTTTCTGTAAACAAACCCGTATACTTCAGCCAGCAATTCGATACAACCGCATCGGCATAATCGTGTTTGGCAGTACATTACGAATAACCATGCAATGGACGAAATTTACAAGCCACATAATCTACATCCGTTACCAACTACGATGCACAGCTGATTTCTTACAAATATTCGGCATATTTTAATGTTTCCTTTTACTTGAAAAATGTATGATTTACAAATCTCACATACACGCATTAGCCTACCAGTATTGAAGATCTTAAAATTAAACATTTTATATTTAAAATATTCGCAATTCTTTTACCTGTACTTTTAGTATTAAAGGAAAACCAACTCTAAAATGTCTATCTTTGCTTCGATTACCTTTTACTTCCTCACTGTTCGATGACTTCATAATGCAGAAGGACTTACTTTTGCGGAAACGGTTAAGTAAATTTTGCTTCTGTACTTCCAGTTGCGCTGTTTTTNAACATTTTATATTTAAAATATTTGCAATTCTTTTACCTGTACTTTTAGTATTAAAGGAAAACCAACTCTAAAATGGCTATCTTTGCTTCGATTGCCTTTTACTTCCTCACTGTTCGATGACTTCATAATGCAGAAGGACTTACTTTTGCGGAAACGGTTAAGTAAATTTTGCTTCTGTACTTCCAGTTGCGCTGTTTTTAATTTTTGGTCTTCAAATGGGCACTAGTTCTAATCTTCATTTCCTCCACCGACGCCCATTCGACACCGGCAAGCTATTACATTCCGTGCGCTCCTGTTCACAAGTGTGAGCAATGCCAACGACAAACAACCCTCACCCCCGGCTTTTTCTCAGTCTTAAAAAATTTCCTTCCCAACCTTTACTTTGCGTGTAAGGAGATCAAAACGTTTTACGTGCGCAACCAAGTAAGTTTCAAAAACCCAAGACGATATTATGAGCTCTTTGACAGAGTTGTGATGGATACCAAGATCTCCTTTCGCACTACGTAATAAAAAGTCAACATAGCGATTAATATATTTCACAGCTTAGTTGTGTAAGATGGTCTGGATACCGTCAAGCATACATGATTTAAATAGCTCTCTGCTTGATGTTTGCAATAATCATAAAACCAGACTGAACACAAACGCAAAATCTGAATTACTTATCGTGAGCAATATTTGAAAAAATATCTTGTAGCAGTCACAAAATTATTTGTAGGAGTTCACATTTTTTTTGTGGTGTACACAAAATTACATAGTTAACAACAATAAACTTTTGTGGTCAATTTTTTTTACGGTGACCACAAAATATTAGGTACATTTCCTGGTGAACTCTGGGGTCTGAAGCAATATGATTGGCAATTTAGAACTTTCCTACGTCAGTAAGACGGGATTAAGAGGAAAAGTGTATGTATGTATGTATGTATGTATGTGTGTATATATATATAAACCTTTTGTTAAGTTCAGAACTTTTTCTAACAATCTGTAACACGAGCCACTTTTTTACTCTAATTCAGTGTTGAGGGTCTGGTGTACATTCAGATCACACGCTGATTCAGGAACGGATCTCGACTTTCTGTATGGTGAAAAGGGGAGGGGGAATTTAACCTCCCTATCGAGCAGGTGAGGGTATAGACCTTTGAGCCGTGGCATGGCAGAAGGGCACTATCCCATTATAATTTCAGGAAATAGTATTAAATTAAACACATGAAATAGGTATTTTTAAAAAATGTTGTATTATTTCAGTTTAGTTTTAAAACATTCACAGGACACTTTCATGTCAAGGTATTTTTTGGGGGGCTTGAAAGGGGGGGGCGGTTATGCATGTTTCCTGTGAATCCCCCCCCCCCNCTGGGGGTTACGGGTCGGTAACTCCTTCGGGAGGAAGGCTTCTGGGCGTTTGAGGTGGTGTAGCCAAGCCTGGTTGCCGCATCAGCCCTAGAAAGGGTGGATGATGCGTCTCTTATAGCCTCTCTCCACTCATGGCGACCCAAGACTACCAGTGCCAACCCCGTACTTTGCAAATTGGGCTCCGCCGCCCGAATCCCTATGGGAACCAGTTTCCTCGTGGCTGGTAAGGGGTATCTGCCGTGATGGCTTGGGCCGATAGATGCACAAAGGCCCGACCACTTGGCGGGGTGTTGGACCACTTGGCATTCAGGCCGTTGGGGCCCAAGACAGGAATTTACTGTGTGAAGAAATTCCCATGTATGGTAATAGTCAGAGCCCGATGACTGTTCCTCCAACTGTACTGCTAGTGGTGGGATGTGGTGGCTTGGAGGCTGTGATGACAGCAGGAGTACTTATGATCAAGATTGATGAGAAGCTCAAATACAGAGCGAGGGCTGCTATCCCAGATTTCGGCATTCCCCGCGGAATCGAGGACTCATGCCGCTCCGAGTCGTTCGTACTCCACCCTTCCAGTGGGTTGTGCAGAGCATTGGTGGAGCGGTCGAGTCACTGAAAACCCGCAAGTGGCATGGCAAATAAGTGGGGGTACTGGCTGATCGGGTTGGCCCCACTAGAGGTTCTCTCTGGTGTACCGATCACTAGAGGTTGGACTCGTGCTGGCAGTGGTTAACTTTGTATGCTGGAGGAGGTCTGGAGAGATTCCCCCTCTTAAAGAAAGACCGGGCGGTGAGAGGCAACCAGCACCGGTTGTGTCCTGGAGAGACACTGGGGTCCGGGTAGTACCCCGGCCAGACCACACCCTTGGCTGCTGAGTAAGAGGGTCTCAGGCCTTGTGGAAGGGTGTTTTCTGCCGTACTTGTGTATCAAGTCGGGGCTTTGGATTTGGTTACCTCAGGTGCATGGCTGGGACATCTGCGATGAGAGGGCCTGATCCCTCTTCCCCGTTGAGTTGGCGGCCGAAGCGCGGGATGGCTTAATTGCTAAGGGCGCTGCGTTAAATTATAAAAGTATGGCTGAGAGGCTATATTTGCATACCTATGTCCACAAATACTGTTACAGGTGGCCGCTCTGTGAGCATGGGAGGCACAGATGGTTTACGAACACGCGCGTTCTGTCAGTTGCAACCGGAGAGACAGCGACTTTTCACAAAGGAATGTTTACAAAGTGTACCTGTTATGTCTATCAGGCCGCGTGCCGCTTCCGACCTAGGACATAGAGCGTCTTTTGAAGAAATATTCTAGTCATTACTACTGCCCTAGTTTCAGCGTGACTCGGGGTGCGTTGAACCTTTCAGATCAAGGTCAGTGATAGTATAAAAGTGCGACGGACCTCCAAGCCGGGGGTGGTTGTTGAGTGGATGGGTGGCTGTAGTTTCAACGATAAACGACGAGCGGCGAGAGATGTGACCAGCGGGAGGAAAATCTGCGACCGCGAGCATCGGCGCAGCGAATAGACTGAACGTGTGCTAATGATGAGTATGAGTGAACTCACTACACCCAAACAGAGGCATTAAAAAGGACGTTAATTAGAGTTGAAATAAACATTAAATATTGCTCCCATTTAGAAATAAAAAGGGGAAAAGGTGGAGATACATAAATTAATGCTGTAAATATATAAATAATAATGTGAATACATTAAACATCAAATTTCGTTCTTTTATTTTTATTAAAACCTCCATCCCTCAACAACTCAGATACGCCCCTCGGGCATCTTGTAACAATACAATATTTGACCGAACATGCACTTCAATTTTACATATTGTTTTTCAACCTCCTCGCCAANAACAGAGGCATTAAAAAGGACGTTAATTAGAGTTGAAATAAACATTAAATATTGCTCCCATTTAGAAATAAAAAGAGCAATAGTGGAGATACATAAATTAATGCTGTAAATATATAAATAATAATGTGAATACATTAAACATCAAATTTCGTTCTTTTATTTTTATTAAAACCTCCATCCCTCAACAACTCAGATACGCCCCTCAGGCATCTTGTAACAATACAATATTTGACCGAACATGCACTTCAATTTTACATATTGTTTTTCAACCTCCTCGCCAATATATGTAGTACGTTGCATGTCTGATTCCTACAGCATCCTTGTCTACAACTGCAAAGAACTTCGCGGAAGGCTAAGCACTACAATGACGTCTTTTGTGTTGAGTCTTGTGCCGGTTCCCACCGGAACAAGGCGGCACTGTCTGGGAGAAGTTTTACGGAGTCGTGAATTTCCAAGAACCAAGCACAGTAGTTGCGGTCCCGCATTCCATCCGATGGCGACCTAACTTGTCTGATGTAAATGTTTAAATTANATCCGATGGCGACCTAACTTGTCTGATGTAAATGTTTAAATTATAAATACATCCAACCCTTTTTCTCGACCGCATCAAAACTGTTCCGTGTACACTACCTAACTTTTAAACCTATCTACAGATTGTTTTCGTAGATAAGCCAAAATTAAATGCAAACTTGTTTTATTTCGAGCTCCTAAATAGCATCCGCTCTTAAGACCTCGCTGTTAAGAGCCGCCCAAATCTCTCAACTGATCTTCTAAATAGCATTCGTCGAAACGCAAATACTTATTTTTTTTCATCCGGAATGGAAACGCCAAAACATTTACACACATTCATCCGCAAATTACTTATTTTACACTGATATACGCGTGAACATCATACCGAAAAACAGATATATTTTATGGCTTTCTTTCCACAGCATCACAAAAGCCAATGTTCTGCATATAATAAAAAGTCCTAGTAAAANAGATATATTTTATGGCTTTCTTTCCACAGCATCACAAAAGCCAATGTTCTGCATATAATAAAAAGTCCTAGTAAAGATTGGATTTTTGGGTGGTATGACAAAACAAAACATGAACAAAAATAAAATATATTAAGTCAATTTCACCTTCTAATACAAATTATCTACGTAATAAAGTCTTATTTCCAGGATTGAAGAATTCGGAGAACGTATATAGCACAGTAACAAAAAGTGGAAATACCTTTCCTGCTAGTAATTTTTTCATGAGCTAAAGAACACCTTTTATTAATGACCCGCAACGTATGAACATAAAACGGTACGGCAAAACAAGCGAACTAAAGTAGAGATGGCTTCTTAAAGAATGTGTCCCAGAAATTGGCCACTACTTGCCCGGACTTGGCGGCGACATTTCCAGACGACGACGGGGTTAAAGTGCAAGTGGCGGCAGCGGGTTTATAAGCGGAGGCTGACGGTGAGCNCTAAGTAAATGACCGTAACAGATAACGGTTACATAAACAGTTCCCTAACGTTTTAAAAACTTTGCGGTATGTTTTAGTTAATATTACTGCAAAATTAAATTTACAGTAATCCAAGGAATATCCTTCATTCTGATTAATTAATCTCTACTTTTGTAACTGATAATTATTACTCATACAATTGCTTCAAATTTACGATTTTAAAAAAAAAACCGAGATTAACTACAGGGTTAATTTTTAAAGAGTAAAGGCAATTCATAATCTACCAGGCTATTGGAAANAAAAAAAACCGAGATTAACTACAGGGTTAATTTTTAAAGAGTAAAGGCAATTCATAATCTACCAGGCTATTGGAAAAACATGCCAACCATCAATATTATGCGATACATGTTTGCGACGTCCGATTTTCTAATAAACCCATCAATACAGAAAACTGTGAATAAGTGGGACGTAAACTACGAAAAGTGTGGTACATAGCAAGTTTACAGTTCTTAACACTTAAATTACAGTTCATTTTCCAATTCTTCTAAAGAGGGTTTACAATGGAACATTTAATAATTTGGTTCAATATATTTTTGCAATTTTTTTGCAGCCGAGCTGGGCTGTTTATGGGGAGGGGTGAGGAGGGATGGGGAGGCGCCGATCGTCGCCACCATAGCCCTGCCTCGTTCCCCGTGGATCTGGCCATGCAACTTAAGCATGAAACCCAACCGAAACGACGGGCCAATAAATTGCACTGGGTTCCAAACACTTGATTTTTGACTATATTCATTAAACTAAATGTGTCCCGTCAACCCCCTGCTCAAAAGACAAGCAACCGTGACACTATACTTTTATGGATAATATAGTTACATCTACGAGAATATACTATAAAATTTCTTAAAGAAATATTTGTTATAAAAATACCGTACTCAAAACACGCGTTATGGTAATATTTACTATAAAATTTTCCAAAACAATTAAGGAAATGATACAATTTCCACTCGCTACACCCCACAATTCAATGTTGAGTAGTTTTCCGGTAAAGGGGTCCCTTTCTGGAGTTCCCCATTACTGAAATACGCAGGTTCATTCATTCTTGAATGCAATCGCTATGCTTGAAATATTTTTACAGCAGTATCTATAGCAGCCTTTCCAAATAGTCGTGGCATTTATGAACAAACGCGCTGCCAAGCAAAGCAGGCCCAGTAACTCGAAAAAGGAAAAATCATTACGGAAGATATCCGAAGTCGAGATTCTACGGTCTTAGAACTTTGTCTTTCTTTTGTATACTCAACAAAATATTTACCACCTGCATGCATATTGCGTAAAAATGCAACAGTAATATATTTTTTCTCTTTAGATACTGTATAAAAATGTGCTTGGATATCATATTTTAATTTTGATGGTAATAACACAGGCTTATTTTTTGTCTACGTGGCTTTCACACCTGATGGTTCGTGAACGTACGTATATTTTTATGAATATTGGCATGTAATAGCTTATAAAGTAGTATTTTACCTGCATGATTATTATGATTTACATTCTCTCAAACGTATAAGTGGTAGGAAATAACTGCGGAAAATCGACGCAATCAGTAATATTACCCAAAAAAAACTAGGCCACTCTTAAAATGAAGGCTGGACACGTCATGCGCTTTGTCTGGGAATTAACATATTTTAGGTACNTCTACGGTCTTAGAACTTTGTCTTTCTTTTGTATACTCAACAAAATATTTACCACCTGCATGCATATTGCGTAAAAATGCAACAGTAATATATTTTTTCTCTTTAGATACTGTATAAAAATGTGCTTGGATATCATATTTTAATTTTGATGGTAATAACACAGGCTTATTTTTTGTCTACGTGGCTTTCACACCTGATGGTTCGTGAACGTACGTATATTTTTATGAATATTAGCATGAAATGGCTTATAAAGTAGTATTTTACCTGCATGATTATTATGATTTACATTCTCTCAAACGTATAAGTGGTAGGAAATAACTGCGGAAAATCGACGCAATCAGTAATATTACCCAAAAAACTAGGCCACTCTTAAAATGAAGGCTGGACACGTCATGCGCTTTGTCTGGGAATTAACATATTTTAGGTACTACCTTTCGCAGTACCGTAGAACCAACGTTGACAAACAAACGAATAATGTAACTCGTCCTTTCCACGCTCCATGATACAAAGNCTACCTTTCGCAGTACCGTAGTACCAACGTTGACAAACAAACGAATAATGTAACTCGTCCTTTCCACGCTCCATGATACAAAGGAAAGAATAAAAAACAGGGTTCACAACTTAAATTTATCCGTCTTCGCGGAAAATTGGCAGACAACCGTGGGGAATTCCCGCGCTTACTTCCCCCCTGTCTGCAAAAGGCGTCTTTCCTCCCATTCTGGCGCCATTACTACATAGCGTGATCCGCAAAACAATACCCGCCACGTGGGACATCTCCCATCTAACTGCTGACCGGCGCTCGTATTTCCGGTTACCAGCCCAAGGTCGACAGGAACGTGTTCCGGAGAAACTTTCACTCTGGCACAATTCCCCTCTTCTCACGTTGCCTTCATCAAAACCCAGCCCACTATTTCGCTACTTTGAGTTTCCAAACCTCCCGCCACGGGCACCATGATCTTTCCTTGCTAGTCTCATTCGACGCACGTCAACCTGCATTCTATCACTGCTTGGAAAACACAAGTTTTACAGTACTGGAATATATTCACTGTTAAGGTTATAAAACCATTTAGGTTAAAAGAGAGAGGGAGCACGTTATTGTACAGAATCTGGTGCCCCTGGTATTGCAAAAACTACCCCTTTTCAAAATTCAGCTTAGAAATAAATTATTTTAAAATTTACACACATACATTGCTTCCCATTAATATACTATATCATAAAATTCTTATGCCAATACAAAGCTTACTTTTTAACATTATTGACTCTAATTTTAAATATATATACATGAAACTTAGGGTAAATAAGTTTCTTGTGGCACCCCGCTATGAGACTGGGTGAGGGATTATCCCCCCCCCCCCCCCCCCNCTTTCCAATGCTCATGCCCGCACTACTTCATGAACAATGGACAGTTTTGTTCTTCCTGAAACAAAAAGCTTGTTATCGTTCTCCGCCTACATTTGAATTTATGTACAGTGACTCACATTAATATTCGGCCACCGATGATTATCGCAGTTTCATGGCCTCATGTTACATTAGAAATGAAGATAAACATAAATCATATTGCATAATCATTCTTGTGTGCTTTAAATGAAATGCAATAGTAGCCAATAACTGAAATGAGCAGTGCAAGTTAGTGAAACACAATATTTTGTCCTCGCGTGCTTCATACGTACGTCACTTTAATATTCGGTCAATTGTGGTGGACGCGTGGAACAGACATGATACACATTGCGTTCGTACCTCGTGTAATTCCCTGCACGCTCTCTGCTCCGAGAGATTGTATTGGGCAGTTCTGTTGGCTGCGTCAGTCAGGCAAATGGGACGTAGGGGCAAGAATACAACGTTTGAACAGCGGCAGCTGGTAATTTTTTATCAATCAAAGAAGAAATCTCAACGAGAAATTGCGGAGCACTTGAATCTACCGAGGTCCACTGTCGGAGACATCAGAAGAAGGTTTCAGAAGTAAGACAGAATAGATTCGGTACCTCAAAAAGGACAGCCAAAGAACTATGCGAGAGAGAAGAACGTCTAGTAATCAGGAAATTAAAGAAAGATATAAAATTAGTACTTGCAAACGTACCACGGAGGTACTCAATGAATGTGGAAAGAACGTCCATCCAGAAACCATACGACGAGTTATCAGAAGAGCAGGATATAATGGCAGGGTATCTAGAAAGAAGCCTTTCATTAATGAGGCAAAAAGAAGAAAAGACTTACGTTCGCAAAATACCACGCTGACATAGATGAAATCTGGTGGAATGATGCTATTTTTCCTGATGAGACGAAATTGAATGTGTTTGGTTCAGATGGCAGGGTAACAGTATGGCGCAAGCCAAATGAGGAGCTAAAACCTGGGAACATACAACCTACTGTGAAACACAGTTGAGGTAGTATTATGATCTGGGGTTGTATATATTCAGCAGGCATTTGAGAGGTTGTACGTTGATGGAACAATGAAAAAGGAAGACTATCTCGACCTCCTGAAAGCAAACCTACACAAGAGGGCTGATAATATGGGCATTAGGGACACGTGTTTTGGGTCATTATCTTGGTAGAACTTAAACAAGTCTTACATTGTCAAGAGCTGGCTTTTGTATAACTGTTCCAAAGTCATTAAAACACCTCCTCAATCACCCAACCTGAATCCCATAGAAAATCTGTGGGATGAACTCAAAAGAAGACTGCGTACTACAACAATTAGGCCCACAAAAGAATTAGAGAAAAGGTTCAAGGAAGAATGGAGTAAGATTGGCTCCGAATGTACCAGGAAAATAATTGAAAATATGCCACAACGCCTGCGAGAAGTAATTAAACAGAATGGCCATGCTACCAGGTACCAATAAATGTTTGTTTAATTTACAAAGAGGATTATGTTTGTTTGANAAAATAATTAAACAGAATGGCCATGCTACCAGGTACCAATAAATGTTTGTTTAATTTACAAAGAGGATTATGTTTGTTTGAATAATGATGGCCGAATATTAAAGTGGCGTACTTAATGCAGCATGGGATGACAAAATCATATTGTTTAAGTTACATTGCTCATTTTCGTTATTGGCTACCGCTATATTTCATTTAAAGCACACAAGAATAATTGTGCAGTATGATTTATGTTTATCTTCATTACCAACGTAACATAAGGCCATGAAACTGCGATAATCATAGTTGGCCGAATATTAATGTGAGCCACTGCATATCACTTCTCAGTTTTCAATATTTAAAAAATTGTCAGAAGTATGTCACTATGCTATTTGCGTGCTGCTTTCATAAGTCTCCGTCGTGGCGACAAGTCATTTAGTATTGATTGCGTGTATTTTTTAACACCTCATTCAGACAAGACGGTGACTTCCCTCTGCAGTTTATCAGCTTGGATTGTTATGAGCCCCTTCAAACCACCCGTCGACAGAACTCTCAACCAGTAGTCTCCAATGTAGTACACCAGCACCATAACCTTCGGGTTAGAAAGATACAAGGCGGTTTGTATAGCAACTTAAAAAAAAATGACTAAAACAAATGTTGGCGGTTGAAGTCATGCATCAGTAATGAATTAACTTAAACTTCTGAACCGGAATTCCTGCTGCGTTCCCTAGCTTCCGGTAACGAATACCCGAGATAAAACGATGACGCCAACACAGCACACACCACCTGCGACTTTATCGGCCATCGCGCCGCCAGCCCGCCACCGGCTTTTCGCTTT
>NQII01001299.1:489242-524606 GCA_002778355.1 Clitarchus hookeri
TTGACGATTGAGTTAAGTGTGAGGAGAGGGGCGGCAACGGAGAGCGCAACTGGTAGTACTCGTCCTGCCGAGGCTGTTTACTGTTTATGACGGAAATCGTGAAATGCGAAATCCTGCATTACATTTTCCAAGCTCAAATACCTTAAGTGTAGGTGGACACACCACTTAGTGCCAGAAAATACTGTTTGGAAAGCAGAGGGTGCCAGCGTGCCACAAGGTATCATGCCGAAGGAGTGTATATGGATATTTTGTAAATCTGCCATCAGCTGAGCTTCAGCATTGGCTTTGCAGCGACATAAAAACTCCCCATATACCGAGTGAGTCGCCCGCGTCTATTTTTACGTATCTATGCAACCAGTTCCGTGTAAGTACTCTTTACGGCGCCCCTTCTGTTGGCTGAACATTTGCCGCCTTTGTCAGCCTGCACCGATCAGCGGCGCGAAAATAGAGAATCACTACAAATCAGCACGTGCGCGTTGATTTATTTTTGTCACTACAGTAAACGGTGACTATTTTTTTGCCACATGAAGAAACGCAATGGCTCGAAGGGAGGCAGATGTGTGTTACTAAGGACGAAATCGTCACGTACCAACGTATTCGGTAAACATAGCAATAATCTGTTTCAACACAAACGGACGTGCATTCTTTGAGAAGTGACTGCTTCTCAGCGCATTGCTGACATAACATAATTCGTTCACCGCTTACAGTACTGACAACGAATCAAAGCGCATGTGGTGTTATGTCACGACTGATTTTTTGTTAGATGGGTGCAGTTCTGTGCGGGTTTCATAGATACCGAAAAATAGGCGCGGGCGACTCACCCGGTATTTCTCGATGTTTCACAGGAAAATCCAGTGTACATAAATCATACGTTNAAAAATAGGCGCGGGCGACTCACCCGGTATTTCTCGATGTTTCACAGGAAAATCCAGTGTACATAAATCATACGTTTGACTCCATCCACAACATATTTCAACATTTAGTACTCTCTTCAGCACTATGCGTTTTCGTCCACCACAAGCTGTCAACAACAAGGTTAAAATGGACAGAGAGACATGTCAATGGGAGGTGGAATGAGCAAGTCTTCAGCTATCAACAATTCCAGACTAGTGACTAGTAGCGTTATATCCCAGAAGATGTAGCAAACACAGCTGATACTTACGTGCAGCAATCTATCTCGAGCTAGTATCAGCCNAGCGTTATATCCCAGAAGATGTAGCAAACACAGCTGATACTTACGTGCAGCAATCTATCTCGAGCTAGTATCAGCCTGCATTCAATCACTTGAAGAATTTTCTCTCTTTAACATAACTCTTTTTGACCCTGTCACTCGGCTGCAAAGGCATCGGCTAAATTACAATTCTCATGAAAAGTGTAAGAGAGATAATAGAAAAGAACCTTCTATTAGGTATTCTGCGTCCAGAAATCTATCGCTGGTATTTTCGTTCACCAGGTACGGAATTTCTGCGGCATGTCCCCGTACACACTGCACAAGTGACAGTACACGAAATGCCAAGACTTTATACGGTGGTGACAATGGCATTTTCTAACATCTCTTGTAATGAAGACGTGGCCAGTAAACGCGACCTGAAGTAAATCAGTTCTTAAACTTCTGTCACCTACAGTACGTCGTTTCCGTCATATGTAGTGTAAACTGATTTTATCTTCGAAATTAACTAGACAAGTTTCACTTGGGCTTCACCCTTCTACTTCCACATTCAGCACGACAATATCATTGTTGGTTGAGTTTCACGTCATAAGGTTATGCCGGGAGACCAAATACGGAACCACGTTAATTACAGTAGGCTTCAAACCACGTGATAGTTTGATACGCACTCAAAACTGAGTCATGTCGGAGGTTGTGTTCTTTGAATGATTTTTGCAATGAGGGTAAGTAATTAAATGAAAAATTATTAATGTGGACCTATGCCACTGCACAGTTGTGTCGCCACAGAAACCCAAACGGTGTCATGAAAATACATAGGCCTACATTAGGGAAGAAAAAGATTGACCAAAAGAACTAACAACCAAGTCTGNGGGAAGAAAAAGATTGACCAAAAGAACTAACAACCAAGTCTGAAGAAAACAGATGAACGCAAAAAAAAAACTCTGAACGTTGACAATACGGACTAACGGTAAGGCAAATACATGAACATCTGCGCAAAACTGGACGCACAACTATGACAACACAGAAGTTGACAAAGCATACACAGGAAGTAAGGAAAATTAGCTGCCGTAAACAGACAATATAACAATTCGTATAAAATCCAACCAGGAATTCAGTTAAAATTTAAAAAAATTAACAAACGAAATAAGAAAAAAACAACAAAACAAACCAAATTAACAACAAATTCAAAAGAAAACAGATTAACGCCAATAAAAACTCATGACAATGCCGAGGCGAAGACATAATTTATACACAGCTCGACTCATAGTCCAGTTTTGTACATTTTTTTCATTTCGTTAGTTGAATTTTGACTTGATTCTTTATGGGATTTCTCTGAATTTTTGTTGCAATAACTGTTGACAACAGCTAATCATGGCTCGTTTACAGCAACTTGTACGTTTTCGTGAGTAGGTATTTTCTATGACGACACGGCTCTATAATGGAATATGTCCAAAATGTTTCATCTAAGACTCCCGCCTACCTGACGCTTGAACTGCAATGCAGTGTATTTGAAATACATTGTTCAACGAAACTATCAAACGTGCGTCCAATGTGCCGATCTACGAAAAGAACACACACTTAACACGTCACGTAAATTATAAGTACTATTTCAGGGTACTCCAAAATGGCTAAAAACTGCTTTTTCAAAATATGTGTGTCAGACGCATACTCAAGGGCCCTGCATTGCACCTTCTTACAGACTTGCCATTAATAAAATAATAGGGTCACCGCTGAAAGTCCCATAGGTACACGCAGTGTGACGAAAACACTGCACGCCAGTTCAGAACCTTGCGCTTAGTGGCGATGATGCACTTGATGCGCGTAGCAGTGTCGCTCTTATTGCTCCTTATCTTCTCGGCTTAAAACACAGAAAAACGTTCCAGGTAGGCGGGAACCTTAATTCCCGAGGTTGGCATGCACCATCACGGGCGCTGCTCCCTTGCAAGTTGAGTGCCATGTCTTTAGCTCGCACGGCGAGCGGGAACCCTCCACATGGTTATTCCTCAAATTCTTATTTGTTTATTTTTAAAGTACATTGGCAGTAACTACAAAGAAAAAATTAAATCAATACAACTTTGAAAAATAGACTGTTCGCGATTCATACAGGACTTCTGAAAGCTTAGCTCAATTTATTTTTTTAACCAGTTGTGTATCCATCGTCTAGTCGCAGTATCTTCACACTTTTTTGAATCAAACCTTTGAAAAATCACCCCATGTATGTAGTGCATGGTCGTTTCATAAATATGCCATATCATAAGCGTTCTATACTTCAGTAAACATAAAGTATCTTAGTTTTGGTTAAATTTAACGTACACTTATATTTAATCTATACATTATAATATTCCATTAAATAATTAACATGAATTAAAAACAGAGGGAAAGTAAGTGTGGCGGTAACGCCTAGTATTTATAGTTCTCATGCAAAATAGGTATTATTAAATTGAGAGTTCACAAATGAAGTGTGCTGTCCCTTTGGTGTAATTTTATACACTTGTTAAGCTTTGTCTGCAAGAGGCGGATGAATAGCCTGAAAGTAGAACTTTAGCAGCGCTTCAGGAAAGTTAGAAGTAACCATGAATGGACTCTATCCCTTAGCCAAATAAGCATCGCCTTGTGACTTAACTAATGTTCACAGCAACGATATTTACTCCGAAAATAAAGCATAATAGTTACTGTGATAAACAAAACAGCCGTAACTACGTAAACATTAATTCCAGGGTAAACATTAATTCATTTTACTCCTATCACAGTGCTTTCTTTCTGCGGTTTATTGAATACCCCTATACTTCAACTTCCTGGCAATAACACCGTAATTCTTTACTGCAAGGTAAATTTTCTTGCACTAAACCATAAAGAGTGCCTGCTTTTATTTTTTCAATACAAAGCTTTTCCATCGGCATTTTTGTACTTCGACATCTTGAAAACACCTATCCCGACTGTGTGCGGTGAAAACAATGCACCGGCACAGATTGCGTTAGAAACAATGCAATTTTAAAATCTAGAAATCTCCTATCATCCTGGATTTGCTAATACAACGTGAACGCACATCTCTATTCACAATTTATACCTCCCGAAAGTAATTTGATAATCCCAAAGTAAGTTGTTAAACGCTTTGTTCAACACCATGAAATAATTATAGTTGCTCGGCTACTCGTGAACGCCCAGGCACAATTTTTCGATCCACGTCAATTTTTCCTGCCATCCATAACGTGTCGTCTAATATTACGAGGGGACCGAAATACTTTATTAACGATATAACACTCGGTCAGTCTCCTGGGAAACGCGGGCAGGATATACATCCTGTCAGCTGCGCCAGATGGTACGGTGAATGACCCAGTAAAGCAGGATTCACGTGTTCGCAGATNCGAAATATACCACTTTCTGGAGTTTTTTTTCTTATTTTCAGAAAAGCCCCTAATCTAGAAAATTACCTTTGTTGCAATAACTGTTGACTACAGCTAATCATGGCTCGTTTACAGCAACTTGTACGTTTTCGTGAGTAGGTGCGCACCATCACGGGCGCTGCTCCCTTGCAAGTTGAGTGCCATGTCTTTAGTGCGCACGGCGAGCGGGGACCCTCAACATGGTTATTCCTCAAAATTTAAATTTGTTTATTTTTAAAGTACACTGGCAGTAACTGCAAAGAAAAAATTAAACAAATATAACTTTGAAAAATAGACTGTTCGCGATTCATACAGGACTTCTGAAAGCTTAGCTCAATTTATTTTTCTAATCCGTTGTGTATCCATCGTCTAGTCGCAGCATCTTCACACTTTTTTTAATCAAACCTTTGAAAAATCGCCCCATGTATGAAGTGCATGGTCGTTTCATAAATATGTCCTATCACAAGCGTTCTATACTTCAGTAAACATAAAGTATCTTAGTTTTGGTTAAATTTAACGTACACTTATATTTAATCTACAGATTATAATATTACATTAAATAATTAATAAAAACAGAGAGAAAATAAGTGTGGCGGTAACGACTAGTATTATGTAGTTCGCATGCAAAATAGGTATTATTAAACTGAGAGTTCACAAATGAAGGGTGCTGTCCCTTTGGTGTAATTTTCTATACTTGTTAAGCTTTGTCTGCAAGAGGCGGATGAATAGCCTGAAAGTAGAACTTTAGCAGCGCTTCAGGAAAGTTGGAAGTAACCACGAATTGACTATATCCCTTAGCCAAATAAGCATCGCCTTGTGACTTAACTAATGTTCACAGCAACGATATTCACTCCGAAAATAAAGCATAACAGTTACTGTGGTAAACAAAACAGCCTTAACTACGTAAACATTAATTCATTTTACTCCTATCACAGTGCTTTCTTTCTGCGGTTTATTGAATACCCCTATACTTCAACTTCCTGGCAATAACACCGTAATTCTTTACTGCAAGGTAAATTTTCTTGCACTAAACCATAAAGAGTGCCTGCTTTTATTTTTTCAATACAAAGCTTTTCCATCGGCATTTTTGTACTTCGACATCTTGAAAACACCTATCCCGACTGTGTGCGGTGAAAACAATGCACCGGCACAGATTGCGTTAGAAACAATGCAATTTTAAAATCTAGAAATCTCCTATCATCCTGGATTTGCTAATACAACGTGAACGCACATCTCTATTCACAATTTATACCTCCCGAAAGTAATTTGATAATCCCAAAGTAAGTTGTTAAACGCTTTGTTCAACACCATGAAATAATTATAGTTGCTCGGCTACTCGTGAACGCCCAGGCACAATTTTTCGATCCACGTCAATTTTTCCTGCCATCCATAACGCGTCGTCGAATATTACGAGAGGACCGAAATACTTTATTAACGATATAACACTCGGTCAGTCTCCTGGGAAACGCGGGTAGGATATACATCCTGTCAGCTGCGCCAGATGGTACGGTGAATGACCCAGTAAAGCAGGATTCACGTGTTCGCAGATNAGGATATACATCCTGTCAGCTGCGCCAGATGGTACGGTGAATGACCCAGTAAAGCAGGATTCACGTGTTCGCAGATCACGCCGACCAGAGCATGACCGAGCGGATTTTGGTGGTGGCGATTCACACGTTTCCAGACTTTCTGCGTTAACCGCGTACCCGTAATACCTCTCTAAATTGCCAACTAGCTGAGATTTCTGCAAATTGGCGGTAGTAAGGCTCGTTACATTAAGATTTACAGAACTCATTGCGTATGTCGGCATAAATCTACATATTCCAACCTTTGAGAATGTATTTACAGAACTGAAATTCCACAAAACGATTAATTTTGAACTTTTGAGACAGTTGTTCGAAGGAATTTATTATTCATATAATTGCATTACTCGTTACACAAACATCAAGGCGTTATACGATTTTTTTTGCCGATTTTTATCACTTAGTGACGCAGAAATACATGGTATTGCATCTGCACCATCATTCTTTACTATACGATTTGTGATCGTGTACGTTTCATGGAGGAAGAATCCAAGTCTTCGATGGTAGCAATTTTGCTCGCCTTGGCCTTCGCGCATTAGTTTGTGGGTAATATCGGCAATGTCTACGTGGTTTGCACGCTGAAAAGTTGAGGTAGGTTCAACTTTTTCAGCGTAGACAACGCGTATTAACGCCGAAGTGGCGAGAAGCGCCCTGATTGGCTGTTGGTACAATCTGCTCTGTTTGCTCGGCGTTGTCTGCGAATGTGTGGATCCACACCTCAGTGCGTTAATTTTAAATATAGGCGTTTCAAACAAAATGTATTCTTCACAAATTTTTTTGGAGAAGTTTCCTACAGCGGATATGTTTCCATAACATGTATAGCCTGTTTGCAAGNGTATTCTTCACAAATTTTTTTGGAGAAGTTTCCTACAGCGGATATGTTTCCATAACATGTATAGCCTGTTTGCAAGGAATTTTAAAAATTTATGTTTTACAAAAAACTGCTATTCCAAATTAATGTGTTATACGTTAATGCTATTACTAGGGTGTTGTGAAACCCACTCCATCATTCCGGTATAATTTCTAATTNATTAATGTGTTATACGTTAATGCTATTACTAGGGTGTTGTGAAACCCACTCCATCATTCCGGTATAATTTCTAATTGCGAGTTTTTTACAGTAGGTAGGTAGAAAAAAGCTTTACGTCGCGTTGTCAGCAGGCTAGTCAGAAACGGAGCAAGTCGCTCAGAGAAGTAGGGAAAGGTAACTGTTTATATCTTGAGAGCAAAATAAATGCCATATAAAACAAGCCCAGCATTCGCTAGGAGTGATAACGGGAAGCCTCAGGATGCCCGGACCGGAAATCAAAACAGAGTACTCCTGACAGAGTACTGCAACACCTCACTCGGCGCGAGTACGATACCGTGGATGTGTAAGCACATATAAAAAATTCCACATTTCTTAAAACTTAATATAAATAGGAATGCATAAACCGTTGTAAGTTCCCGGCTCTTTGCACATTCTTACAAAATCTGTGAAAAATGTTTGTAACATTAAGTAACTCAGAATTCCAGATGTTATAAACAGAATAGTCTTCGTTCTCAAATTATGGAAAATTCGTGAATTATTAATCATAGTTGCATAAGTTGGGGACTTGGCGACTAGATAACTATTTATTTTGTAAACACGAATATAATTATTGACGACTTTGGACACAGAGTATGCTAAACCGCAGAAAATCCTGAATGATTATATGTTCACTCTGTTGTATGAAACCTATCTATGTAATGAGACCTTGATTACTTTAAGTATTTCATGCNGAATGATTATATGTTCACTCTGTTGTATGAAACCTATCTATGTAATGAGACCTTGATTACTTTAAGTATTTCATGCTTGCTTTCAGTGCACAAAGTCATTACTAATTAAGTTTCGAATGGTTAAGTGAAGTCTATATACATATAGATTATACACTCAAGCTTATTCATACATACATGCCCACGCATAAGTCAATATTTGATTCGGCAGTTTGTACAAATAGCATGTTTCTTCCAGTATATTCGTACTGAACATAGCCGAACTACTGCCCTTTTTTTTTTTTTTTTTTTTTACATTAACAGTGGCTGTGCCTCAGAAGAGAGATGTTTAGCCACTTATAGCCAACCTTTACGTAACCAGGGGATATAAAACTCAATGTTGCGAGTCATTTTACTAAATTTATGCTTCCATAACATAAAAAAATGCTGATAAGATAGTATGCACGACTTTGTGTTTGTATATTTTAAACAACAGATGCAAATACCTAAGCTCTCTCAAATGAAATGGGCAATGCAAATTTACATTTTAAAAAAAATTTAGTACTTAAAATTGTGCTGCAAGCCCATGCAAATGATCCAACTCTAGCAAAACAAGAGCTCCGAGANGAATGATTATATGTTCACTCTGTTGTATGAAACCTATCTATGTAATGAGACCTTGATTACTTTAAGTATTTCATGATTGCTTTCAGTGCACAAAGTCATTACTAATTAAGTTTCGAATGGTTAAGTGAAGTCTATATACATATAGATTATACACTCAAGCTTATTCATACGTACATGCCCACGCATAAGTCAATATTTAATTCGGCAGTTTGTACAAATAGCATGTTTCTTCCAGTATATTCGTACTGAACATAGCCGAACTACTGCCCTTNATTAACAGTGGCTGTGCCTCAGAAGAGAGATGTTTAGCCACTTATAGCCAACCTTTACGTAACCAGGGGATATAAAACTCAATGTTGCGAGTCATTTTACTAAATTTATGCTTCCATAACAGAAAAAAATGCTGATAAGATAGTATGCACGACTTTGTGTTTGTATATTTTAAACAACAGATGCAAATACCTAAGCTCTCTCAAATGAAATGGGCAATGCAAATTTACATTTTTAAAAAAATTTAGTACTTAAAATTGTGCTGCAAGCCCATGCAAATGATCCAACTCTAGCAAAACAAGAGCTCCGAGANAAAAAAATTTAGTACTTAAAATTGTGCTGCAAGCCCATGCAAATGATCCAACTCTAGCAAAACAAGAGCTCCGAGACTGGTAATTGTGTCAGTCTGGCTCGCCCACCAGCAAAGCCGCAGAAACCGCAAACCGCCAGAGAAAAGTTCACTCACATGTCTTATTCTCTCCCAGACAGTAATCCGATCATGAGAAGAGATAACGAGCCGCCTGCTAAGTGCCATCCCCATTCCTTCCAGCTTTGAACCCTGCTGGCCTCGTTGGTAGAAGTTTCGCCACTCGCCACTACCATCCTTTCCAGAAGCACTGCATTGACGGGAGGAGACCAATTTTGTGTTAGTTTGGCATTTTCAGACACGGCATTGATGTGTGGCAACAATAAAAATGCTATTGCTCATTCTTTGTTATGCCGTAGTTATTATNATTTTCAGACACGGCATTGATGTGTGGCAACAATAAAAATGCTATTGCTCATTCTTTGTTATGCCGTAGTTATTACCCTGGTCCACTGTGTATGTGCGGAGTGGGAAGCAATTTCCTGGGAGCCTGCGCTCATCGCCAGCGAAAATTTGACGCTTTCTTAATTATTAGTTTGGCTTTCTCGGATGGTGTAAAGGTGTTTTCTAGCCATGCAATGCTAGACTAACATAGTGACTTGAAAGTGACTTCCTATTTTTATCTGTATCCAAGTTTTGTATAATGGATAATTTCTCCGAAGTCTGCACATTGGCCTTAAGATGAAGCGCAAATTAATATTATTAAATAACAGAAATATTTTACTTACGTGAACCAAATTTCATCAGAACAAAACAGAAGGTTCTATGTTCACATGATCAAAACCTCTTACGCATATTTTCAACAGGNCGTTGTTTGTTATGAATATCTTAAGTTGCCACTCACTGACTGTCAGAATGTGGCCTCCTTATATGAAATGAACTAACATAGTGACTTGAAAGTGACTTCCTATTTTTATCTGTATCCAAGTTTTGTATAATGGATAATTTCTCCGAAGTCTGCACATTGGCCTTAAGATGAAGCGCAAATTAATATTATTAAATAACATAAATATTTTACTTACGTAAACCAAATTTCATCAGAACAAAACAGAAGGTTCTATGTTCACATGATCAAAACCTCTTACGCATATTTTCAACAGGTCTCTTATTATGAAGCCACAGATTAATTAAATTTAAAAATGAACAAAATCAGGTATACATTACAAAAATAGCTTAACAAAATAGTGTACAATATTTCATCGAGATCGGCTAGAAAAAACTAACTAGTGTTCCACCTTAACATGGGGATTTCGTATTAAAATTTCGTAGCTGCCAGTCGGTAGGCATTCTATTCTGTGTGCGTTGTGACAGGACAAGTATAGGCTGTTCACGGTAAAGTGAGCACTTTTGAGGCCCTAGTTATTTTTTCCTTTCAGCTTTTTTTTATCATCCTATAACTACCTTTTTAAATAAATATTGCTAAGAAAGTATAATAAACACAGTGTGTATATTCTACCGCACTCGGAAGTTAAGTCTAAGGCTACAATAAAATATATTTGTTGACTGTTATTCTAAATGAGAGGGTTTTCAAAGGCGCTCACTTTACCGCGAATAGCCTATATCAAACGTCGCTTCAAGTAACGCTCACTGCGTTGCATGAACACGAGTGAAGGCCACTAGAGCCCGCACAGTTCATGGACAGTCGCCGTAACTACACAAGAGTGGGACAAGCCACACACCTCGCTGTGGTTTCAATTAGTGACTGCAATGCTGGGAGATAAAAATCTGAACATTCTGCTATGTTTGTTCACTGATCAATACAACACGAATAGCCAACATGTAGAGCAAAGCTTGCCCACGGTGCCACAACGCCAGTAGCCGTGATATGATATCGCGGGTTCGATTCGTGGGAGCTACCAACACAATTACCAAATATTTTGAAAGTGTGCCTGAGTTGTTTTCTTATACGAGGATTTCTAAAATAATCCTCACCTGTGACGCCATTGCGCACAGTTTGCCACTTTCTTTTTCATTGATATCTATTTTTGAAAATATATTTTTGTATTTCTGAGAGTAAAATTAATTGTTCTAAATCTTTCGTTTAACAAGAAACGTTCTGGGTAATTCATTTTAGTCAAATAACAGAACGGGGAATTAAAGAGTGAACCTGGCTGCAGAGAAGTCTTCATATTAGAAGCGGTACCGAAGGTGCTGTGTCAGCAAACTCAAGTTTCTCTGCAGGTAAGTGCTGCTGCATGACTGCCCACCAGCTGTTTCCTCTTCTTTCTTTCTTTCTTTCTTTGTTGATGTGTGGAAGGAGGTCAGGGCTGGGTGCCTGCGTGTGGCGCGGACGAGTTGCGGTTCGAAGGACGTCTTGCGACACTTCCCGCCATGGGCTGTTTGTTCCCTTCGCGCACCGGCTGCTGGTGGCTACGAGCGCCTGCAAACACTGCGTGCTGTATCGCCGCCGCCCTCCTTTATTTATCCGGAACATTAAGTGGACTTTGAGGCGTTTCAAATGTTTATTAGGGATTCCCCTTAATAAACCTGTCTTTCCAATTCCCGACCCAGAATAATGTATATCATATTTGCCTCGTAGTGTTGGCTAGCATGCAAAGCATTCATTAAAACACGCATTAAAAAAAACATTTTACTCTCCTGCAGGAGGATTTTGACAGCTTGCCAATGAGCCCTCCCCGAAAGTGTGACAAAAAAGCTAAAAGTTTCCAGACTGAAGTGGGTACATCTGTTTAAAAATACTCATGACCAGTATTGTTTTATAAATATTACGTACTGGATGATACCTCTGGTCGGTGGGTTCTCTCTGGGATCTCCCGTTTCCCCCAGCCGTTGCATTCCGGCGCTGCTCCATACGCACCTTGCTTCACACTTATCGGCACTCAGGACCTCGATGTTAATAGCTACCTAAATCTCTCAATTTTAAAAGTATTATTTTTCTATAAGATATATAATATGTACAGCAGCATGGTCAGAAACAGTATAGGCTATTCACGGTAAAGTGAGCACTTTTTTTAACCCTCTCTATTGAAAAAATAGTTAATAAATTCTTTTTATTGTAGCCTTGGACGTTAACTTTCAAGTTCGGTGTAATATATATATATACTGTGTTTATTACTTACATGGCAATATTTACTTTAAAAAGTTGTGGAAGGATACAAAACGGCTGATAGGAAAAGTAACTAGGGCCTCAAAAGCGCTCAGTTTACTGTGAAAAGCCTTATACATTGTTTTATTTACACTTCTTGCACGTAAGTGTGCATTCATTTGCAAAAAAAAAACTACCTTAATGAACGAATCGCGTGAGTGCAACGAAGGTTGCCACACAGTATGGCCATAGCCCAATATGGGGTCCCATTTGCGGTTTGCTTGCACGGATGTGTCACTAGGGGGCATACATGTAACTGGAAGAGACAGAATAAGGCGGCAGTAGTAGCAGCGTGAGTAGTGTAAGCCACAGAGCCAAGTTCAGTGAACACTCGCCATGCCCCGACGGCGCATTCGACAAGCCTTTGCCCTGCTGGATGAGTTTGAGAAAGGCCGCAACGTCGGCCTCCGAGAGGCAGGGTGGACGTTTCCGGCACATTACTTGCCTCTTGAACAGTTCTGCCTACACTGTGAGAGTGTGTAGTACGCAGTGGGAACAGGATGGTACACACACCCGTCGAGAAGGCTCGGATCGACTCCGGCGAATCACCAGCAGGGAGGATAGTTTCATCGTGCGACAAGCTGTAAGCACTCCGCGGGCGTCGCCGCGCGCCATCCAGGGACATGTCACGGCAGCTGGGGATACGCCTGTGTCCACCAGTAGCGTATCAGGTGGCTTAGCAGAGTGGGATATGTCGTAACGGCGTCCCTTATGACTTCTACAATTACGACCTAAGCATTGCCGAGCACAGGTGACCTGCCGGAATGAGCAGCACTGCAGCTTGCAAGTTGGCGACGAGTGGTGTTCAGCGACGAATCACGGTTGTCTGGATACAGACGACCGCCAAATTTGAGTCTGGAGACGTCTTGGCCAGCGCCGTGATCCTGCGTCATTGTAGAGCAGCACGCGCCCCAATGACAGGAATCATAGTGTGGGGTTCCATTTCCTACGATTCTCGCACCCCACTGGTGGTGATTGAAGGAACCCTGACGGCGCGGCGATGAGTCCAGGATATTCTGGCCTGCTTTCGTGATACCATGCTTCCTTGGTCAGCAAGGTCCCAAGACCTCTCATCCACCGAGAACATTTGGGATCAGATTGGACGGCAACTACGGCGGATTTGGAGGACCAGTTGCGCCAACTGTGGCAGGATCTTCCTCAGGAGAACATCCGATGTTTGTATACCTCCATGCCCGATCGTATCGCCGTCTGTCTCCACGCTACGAGTAGTCCAACAACCTACTAAAAGCATCCTGCAAGTATTGGTCTTCTGCAATACATATTTGGTGTGATACAATATTTTGATGTTTTCTATATGCACACTACCAATGTCTTGTGCGTGTACCTACTTACGTGCCCCTTTGATATCACCTTCAGAGTGGTCAATTTTTTTTGCACATGAGTGTATATACGTTATATTATTTGTAATGATTTTTTATTTTTTTTTACTATTGCTACCAGTAACACCAGCAACATGGACCCCGCGCCCTTGTTAAGAGATACGGCCAATGAGTAATTGTATTATTAAATTCTAATACTCTCCCAGAGAGAAACTTATTGCTGGGGAAAGTGAACAAATCTAAGTGAAACCTGTGGAAGAAGATGCCAAAATTAGTGATCGTCAATGGGACCCATATGGCATAGTAAACTTTTTTTGTTAATTAATAAATACTGTGAAGTCTTGAAATTGTGGTCACCATCAGAAACCTTTGCTTGCTTGCCATCAGTTAAAATAAATGTAAAATTTCAACAAAAATTGTTGGTTGAACGGAAGTGGTTAAGTTACTCAAAGAAATTTGGAGAGTTTTGCACGTTCTGTGACTAGGACAGTTGTGTTCTGAAAAAATGTAGTGAATGGAAAATAGAAAAAGATCGCTTCAGTAGACACCAACCAAGTTCTTGTACCCGGAAAATGTTGAAATAATGAAANGAAGTGGTTAAGTTACTCAAAGAAATTTGGAGAGTTTTGCACGTTCTGTGACTAGGACAGTTGTGTTCTGAAAAATTAAGTAAATGGAAAATAGAAAAAGATCGCTTCAGTAGACACCAACCAAGTTCTTGTACCCGGAAAATGTTGAAATAATGAAAATTGAGACAAAACAACAAATTTTGAAACAAAAGAAAATGAAAACCAATTACTAAAACAGTGCTCCTCTGAAATATGCTGGTTCATCGTAATACTGAAAGTGTTTGAAAAGACACAGATTAACGAGGGATGTTTCCGAGAGTTGTTAGGATCCTGGACAAAATACGACCTCCCCCTGTCGTTATCTAACATAAATAATGCGCTGTAAAGTAGTTGGAAAATTGAAAGGTTGGAAAATTCAGAACGAAACTATTGAAATAAGCAGCAGCCTTAATCTTGATGGGTTGATGGACAAAGTTAGTTTTTTTTTGTGTTCCTTGACTAAACGACCAATATTTCTGGTCTTGAGCAAATGTCGCTTTGCAATAGTTGTCTATATTCTACGATACCAAACGTTGAATTGTTTTTGCAGTTTATCTCTCTTGATTGTACTGGAAAAGGAATCACAGTTGCAATGATTGATGAACTTAAGGCTCTTGGGATAGATGAGCAATGTGCGTTATCAAGGATAACAGAGCAGCTTGCAATGAGCGGAAAATTCAACGGTGTACATGCCCATTTTCAGTTATTTCCTCAAGCATTGTATGTGTTCATTGTGCTGCACATTCCTTAAATTTAACTGCATCTAATTTATGCAAAATTCCATCAATTAGAAATTGTTTGCGTAAGACTTTTTTCACATCCCAAAAAGACCATCTGTACTGAATAAATGTATAAATGGAGCACAAAAAAATTGAAAGACTTGTTCCACTAGGAGGGGTTAAAAGATACAGTTCTATTGTAATTGAGTTGTACGATTGTATTGTTTTGGCACTAGTCACTGTTTCTGAGCAGTCAGATAAATATTATGCTAATGCTGCAAAATAGCTCAATTGTACAGTAAAAAAGGGATGGTTTTGCTTTGGCTCTGCATGATACAAGTATGATATTTTCCTATACAGCAGCACTTTATGTAAGCAATTGCAACAAAGCTGATTTGAAAAAAGCATACGATATTGGTCTACAGATGATACATAACTGGTGATTGACATCAGAAAAAATGTTAACTCTTGAGTTTACCCAGTTACTTTTTATGACCAACTAAAGTTAAAAAATCTGATTTTCAAATGAACAAACCAAGAACAGTAGACAAGCAACCACTGAGATGTAGTGTGGAAGCTGCTGTTTCAGATGAGTATTATTGGCCCTCAATATACACCCCATTTTTTAAATGCTGTTCTTTGAATAATTTGGAACTAAAATTTTCAAAACAGAAGTAAATATTTATTTACCACGTGCTGTTCCGAAAGCATAATTACAAAATTCCCGGGGGAACAGAAGGCGCCTCTACGTTTACGNCGAATACTATTGAATTTTAGAACGAGTCAGTCTGGCTTACCACAAAGTTCCTGTTTAAGAGAGGGGGGCGGTGGCTGAGCTGTTAGTCTGCTCGCCTCCCACCAAGGCGAACCGGGTTCAATCCCCGGCCGGGTCACTTCCGGATTTTCGCATGTGGGAATCGTGCCGGACGATGCCGCTAGTAGACGGGTTTTCTAGGGGATCTCCCGTTTCCCCGCCCTTTCATTCCGGCGCTGCTCCATACTGACCTCAATCTCCCTCATCTGCTCTTAAGACGTCGCTGTTAAGAGCCGCCCAAATCTCTTCACTAACTCCAGTTTAAGGGGGGGGATCAGTCCCTGCCATCTTGAATTTATCAATTTTTCGGCATATGTACCATCTCCAAAGGTTTAATAATTTTTTTTTTGTACGACAGACCATAAATAACAGCTTCTCTAAATTTATCAAATTGTCACAGCTTTCCTGTTTTATTAANGATCAGTCCCTGCCATCTTGAATTTATCAATTTTTCGGCATATGTACCATCTCCAAAGGTTTAATAATTTTTTTTTGTACGACAGACCATAAATAACAGCTTCTCTAAATTTATCAAATTGTCACAGCTTTCCTGTTTTATTAATTTTTAACTATTGACAGCCAAAATAAATTTTGATTATTCCTTGCGAGCGATTATACACATAATACAACAATAGTAAAGGAATAACTGCATAAAGAACGTGCAATACAACGCTTTTTATTTATCGAGTCCTAAAATATAACACAAAATCTGAACTGCTGGCTGAGGAGAAAATGCCATAAATCCAAGATTGCGGGGACTGATGCCCCTTTAAGTCACGCGGTTTTGACCGAAGAGGGGCTAAATAGACGATGGCACCTTCTGATTACAGCGGGAAACTCTGTGCCGATCACAGAAGTAATGTACGACGTTGGCGCGAACCTACGCCGTTTTGACCAGTTATCTGAACAGTGTTCCAGATGTGGCCAACTGCACACAAGTCAAGAGGCATCATGAGAGCCATGTGCACAGGCGGGTGCATTACGGAAGTTGACTGAGTACGTAAAAGGTTTGTGGGCTGCTTGTGTATGAGCAGATTTGCACGGTCAACTGACTCTTGTTACTTGGGCATGTCCGAGAAATGTTGAATACGTTCCTTCAGCTAATGCACCGAGATAAAAATTTACTTCTGCAGTGAATGCTCTGACTGGATGCAGTTGAAATCCGTATTAAATATAACTACATCCAAAAGCAAAAATTACCACAGTAAAAAAAACTCTTATTAGTCAGAAATAGTATTGGCAACTGGAACTCACGACCATGATATTCTGAAAAGCCAAACTCGGTGCACAACTTGAGGTAGGATGATACACTAATACAAATTGTCAATCCCCAACCACTTCACCACTCTAAAAAATAAATGAAATAAACAATTATATGTAACTTACGGTGAGAGCTCAAAACTTACATCTTAACTGACCGTTTTCTAGATCTGTGTTAAAAGAACTATCTCTCTTTCAATAGTTGTGACTGACAATATAATGAATAACCCAAATAAAATTGCCCAAATTGGATGTAATTTGCTACTTGCATAAAATTGCTTGTGTAAATATAAAGCCTACAATTGCAATAATTTGTAACGTCTATAAGACTACTTGAGTACATACATTGTTCTACCATAATGTTCGCGATAATGGTAGATATATGCGGAAAGTTCGTTAACACAGTGAGGGTAGGTCATCGAATACAGTATGCCTCGCAGAAGCATTAGACAACACTAAGTCTGGCGGGAGCCGCATTGTAGGTATACACGAAGTGGGATTGTCCCGACATGTGGAGCATTCCGAGGTTACAGTAGCCCAATGTCGGAGCCAATGTGTACGTAAGATCACCCACACAACGATCCGACTGAGCAAGGGAGGATCGTCATACTGTGTGTCAAGCATTACACAACCCATGACATCGGCGCCAGTCAGTTACCGTTACTGGACACTCCAACACCCCGAGTCATACCTCACCGCGACTGAAGTGATACCGTAACCGCGAGGCATGGAGTTATAAGTGGCGTCGCATCATGCTCAGCGAGTAATCTCTGTGCTGCAACGCAATGTATACACGTGTATGAATATGGCGACGCCGAGGTGAGATGACACATCGGCCATTGTTGCGAAGAGAAATGTCGGCATTACCCCTGCCATTGTGGTGTGAGGAAGCCAATGGGTATGACTTCAGGTTTATTCTGGACAGTGATTCGGGGGACCATGACGACGCTGCGGTACATCAGTGACATCCTGCGACCTCTCGTGTTACCCTTCGTGCGACAGCATCCTAGTAAAGTCTCAACACGGCAATATTTATCCACACATGGCACACGTCTTAAGTTGAGGTGCTCTCGTGCCCAGCAAGGTCTCTCAATCTGTCCCTGATATAACATGTTAAAAATTATCTTGGACATCAATTCCAACCTGGAGCATATCTACATGATATCGAGGGCCCGTTGCAACAGCTATGGATACACATGCACCGATTCGGTTTGAAAAACCGAATCGGTGCATGTGTTCAAAAAGCCCTAAACAGGGCAATTCAATTAGTTTTGCCATCGGACCACTTTCGAATAATTACAATGCTTGGTGGACCACACTCACTAATTAAAAGTGGTGCCTCACTTATAAATGCATAGTTTATTTACGTGTAGGTATAATAAATAAAACATTACTTTATTACCATTTTTTTTTTTTAGATAATTATACGATATTGTAATCATTGCAATAAAGTCGCGTGGCCTTTCAAGAACTTAATATTTCACGTAATTCGCACCATTCCTAGGTGATTAAACTGTATTTGTCAACGAGTGATGTTGCTATGTAATTATATTTTCCTGTATTGTACGCATTAATATGACAAGAGTAAAATGAATTCTAAGAGAACACTAGTCATACACAAAACCTATACATCTGTATATCGCTCTCGCTAGAGGCGGTGTCTACGTAACGTAACACCAGCTGAACTAACTGAGGGACAGACCTGTTCCCGCCCAACGTGAATACATGGCGTGAAATATAAATCAATAGACTGGTAAAGTCTGGACGGAGGAGTAAGGACAAAATTCATGCAACAGAAAAGTTAGCTAGTGACTCTTATTGTCAAAGGCGCTACACTACATCCTGACCCCCAACAAGATTACATGCTCTAAGGGATCATTCGAGCCTCATCTATAGATATTATTCGGAAGATAGCAAAAAAGATTGCCAATAATAATCGGTGCTAGAGAGCAGAATAGTAACATTAGCTAATGTTACAGAGATTGTTACTGATGAAAAGCGTTCTCGTAGTTGTAAAAAAATATGAGTCCATTCAGTCATAGAGGTGGTAATTGGGGGTGCAAACCGCAAAATGATCAACTTTTACAAGGTTAAAATTACACTTGAAAACATTCATCACAAATGGTCCAAACTACATTAAACCTTCTTTTAATTTAGTGGTCGTTAGAAACATGCAACCTTAGTGAAAATACGAAATTGGCTAGATTATTTTTAATTTTCTTAATTACATGATGCAATGGGTGGAGCAGTTGCACCCTCTGCGACCCCCCTCCCCCGACGCCTATGCAATCAGTGGTGAGTTCATAATTGCTTGTAATTTTATCGATAAACTAAATGTATTCTACATTTTTATAATGCTCCAACACCATACTCCACTTCATGACGTCGCGTAATCTATTTAAGGGCATCGTTATTCAGCGCAACCATCGTCGGCCGCCTTCCATCATGATGCGTACTGTGCCTGTCATAACGCGTTAAGGGGCATCCCCAGTAAAAAAAAATTAAACGCCTTACAGTCACTTCCAACCGTAAGGAAGCTTTGCGACGGCGATAGAAAATAGCATAAACAAGCTTCGCGTGTGTTCTGTTTCCTCAGAATTTTAAGCGGTGGCTATATGGTTTTTATTAAATATAAAAGTTTAACATTTTGCATTGTTTGAAAACAAATTGTTTAGTTGGCATAATTGTCACCTGTGTGGTTGGTATAACTGTCACTAAGCGGCGCCATTGGAAAATGGCGTCTTTTATTATAACTATGTCTTTCTTGCTGTATCATTGTTATGGTGTAGTGAATAAAACATTTATACTAGAAACCTCAAGTTTTATTACAGAAGAAACCCATAAACCTCAATAGTTTTTAAAAAGCCATCCGTTCAGAAAAGAGACAGAATTGTCGTTATAGTTTAAAACATTGTTTAACAGAGGAATAAACATCGCAAACAGGGGGCTATTTAAAGCGATTTTTCCTGATTTGGCACTTTTCAACAACAACATTTATGTTTCAATAACCAAATTTATAAACTAGCAACAAAATATCAACTTTCATTCCTGCCCTGAAAAAAAAATGTACATTAAAATAGCCCGTAGTTTCTTTATACTTAGACAACTGCTTACAATAAGACCCATATGATATACGCCAACGAAAAAGGCGTTACACTACATCACGGTTTAATTTAACACAGCCGTCACTGGAATACGAAGCGCACCCACAAATGCGGGGGTGACGTCAGTCGTAGCGGTAGCGAAAGCAACAGTAGTAATGTATTATCCCCGCATGACCCCTCCACGAGACGGACGGCCACGACTCACGAGCGTCATTTAAAACCCCGCCCACTGGCGCGGGGCAAGGCAGAACGCAGTTCCAGGCAGGTGATGTCACCATGACGTCATACCCGCGTTACGACACAGCACCAGCAGCGTTCGATAAGACCGACCGGCGAGCCACGCTCTCCGAGACGCCTTTTAACCTTTCACGCATTTCGAGCCAGTTTGACCTCTTAGGTCTTGTTTCAGTACTGCCACCCCTAAAAGTACGTCCCAACGAACCAATCACATATCATGGCGATAGTGTGCATATTTACACGTAACATTACACACACATTTCAATTAGGGTAACTTACACCTTCACAAGGCAATTCATAACAGAAGCGGCGTGGATTCTGATACAACGCTTACACATCTTAGTTTCTGAATTTGTTCTTGATACTTTGACGCCATACAATATAGTCTCAAAATATAAGAAATATGTACTGTACGCTCTTACGTTTGAAATACTGTACCGCGATAGCATGTCCGACTCGCATCCTTGAGTGCGATCCCAGAACTGGCAGACTGCACTGGAAAAGGCCAATCCCGTCACAACTGCATTTCAGTGGCTAATTTGTTTAGTACGAACCAACGAGGTCGAAGAAGAGATCACCAGCTTACCAAAATACAACAATTCTCTACCCGTCAACTTAATGTGGTCAATAGTTTCAATAAGAAGGTGGGGGAGGGGGGGNTTTCTTAAATTGCGGCCAATTTTGGGTTTTAGATTATGTAACTTACATCCCGTGTTAAAAATGTCATTCCTTTCGTTTGAACTTTTGGCAATACGTAGTTTCAAATTGTACAGGTGACGTATCGTTATACTGTAGATTACCAGAGTTTAGTCTTATCAATCTTATAGCGGAAGCAACACTGTTAAGGAAGAACTGGGGAAAAACGTAAAGTGCGGTAATATTGATTAATCTTATAAGGGAAAATAGAGGGGGTTAAAAACTCTCAGTAATCATGAAACTCTAATTAGCGTGCCCTTGGTGCGTGCAATAACGAAAATAATGAAGACTGTAATGAAATTAGCGCCCGCGACGTGACAATTATTTGGTCGCGCCCAAACCAAACAATGAGCGTGCTGTCATCATGCAACCGAAGCAGTTCCGTAGCGAGACGAGAAGCGCCACGCCTTTCCGTCCTGCACTGTTACGAGGTCATCGCTTCGCGAGAGTGGCGGCTCTACGCTTTGTAGAGCGGACTTTCCGCAGTGGCAACGGCATTACGCTTACGAGAGAAATTCGAAAAATTGAACAAATTTGCCGATCATGACAAGAAAGAAACCAATGCCTTCTAAAAAGTAGGCTTATGCATCAGACGAAAAATACATTCAAAATTACCCTATCGTAATGCTCATGCCTATGAACAAACTTTCAGTCTACAAAATTCACATTAGAAACAAAATGAGGAAGTTTTAGTATACACAAATGAAAAAAATTTCGAAAATGCTATTCGCACGTGGACACCATTCTAACATATCGAAGCAAAAAAAAAAACTTTGTACCAGGTCCTTGGCCAAGGAAAGTAGACGCACTGCACAGCACACATGTCACTGAAGTGATAGACTTTAGTTTACGGAGCAATATTGTTATAGGCTGTTCACAGTTACTTCACACTTTTCTGAAGCCCTGCTCAAGTTCTACTTCCAGGATATTCCTCCACCTTATGCAGACAAAGTTTGCTACTTCTAGAAAATTGCACCAAAGGGGCAGCGCACCGAATTCGTGCACGGTCTCGAATTCGTGCGCAGTCTGTGTAATATTATTTTCCATACGGACTACTTCCTACCAGGCATTACCAACACGCCCATTTTCTCCCCGTTTCATTCATATTAATTATAACTTAATTATTTTAAGTTAAAGATAGAATATAAGTTAAAGTTCCTTTTAACTCAAATATATGGCACTTTCATGTTAATACATAATAAAACGTTTGTAATACGTGCCATATTTTGGAAACAACCAAACACCTCTTGCATGGGCTGATTTTTCAAAGGTATGATTCAAAAAGTGTGAAGTAACCGCGAATAGATTATGTAAGTCGCCAGGAACGTATCGAAGTTCGTGAGGAATGAAAGTCTTAATAACAATTAGTTTAAATTCTTGATTTATTTAAAATATTATAAATATACACACATTATTTATAGCTGTATACTATCTTGCCTATTTCAGTTGTTATCCTATCAGTGAGCGGAATATTTAATGCCGATCTTAATTACTGTTCAAGTTCTTATCGCTGTCTGCTAGCTACAGTCACTTACTCCTCACGTATTAGTTACACGTACAAGCTCGAAATGTCTACTGCCATACATTAACATCATTGCAAATGTATGTCACTCACACATGCAGTCCCATACTTGGCCACAGTCCAGCCAGTCGGTCGGTCACACGCTACTTATTATCCCGATGCTCGCAGACTAGACTTTCTGGCCAATGCGTCGTCGCTCCGCACACCTGTCGCTACTGGCCGTACGTAACTACTAGGCATAGGCTCGTATTCATAGCGTTACATGGACGCCTGAGGGGCGTATCTGAGTTCATCAGGGACAGAGGCCTTAATAATAATAAAATAACTAAATTTAATTTCTAATTTATTCCCACGGCTATTATTTACAGCATTAAATCATCTGTCTCAGCTATTACTCTTGTATTTAACAGTGAGCGCAATACTTAATGTATAACTTAAAATCTAATTAACGTCCTTCTTAATTGTCTCTGGTTACAGTATATTAACTACTCATAATTAACACGTATTCAGTCTATCCGTTGCCACCACTTGTAATGTCTTTCCTTTCACCCACGCATCTTGTCCAATAGTCCATATCGCTCGGAACTCAACCACTCATTTACTCAACTACTCGGCTCGGAGGCCTGTCTCACTTTTATATCGTTCGCCCTGACCATCTGGAAGGTTCAACGTACCCCGAGTCACGCTGAGAGAACGAGGTCAGTAATCCAGAGCATTCTTATAATAAACGCAGAAATCCTATCCGCCGAAGGTCAGGAGCGGCGAATCGACAAAAGTTTATCGCTGAAGAATGCCTCCATAACTCAAAATTTTGGTAGTATTATCGCTCGACTGTCAATCAAAAATCCTTGACTGCTGTCCTTCACTTCCACCCGCTCGCGCAGGATGCGAAGCAGCGAGCGCGTGGCAATAGTCACTTTTGCAATGGAGATCTTATTTTGGCAGGAAAACGAGATTCTTAAACGATTAGCGAATTGCTTGAATATCTGTTACAGTTGCGGAAACACTCAAAGTTACGAGAGGCCTTGACCTACCCGAAACGACTTGCATCCCGCTAACCGCTTTGTACTTGTAAAAATGACGCACGCCTTACATCGTTTTGATAATTGAGTTACAATGCACTGGCAGATAGAATTATTTTTAAGTGGTGACATACTGTTCTTGACTCACAAATGGAGGGGTGGCAAACAGAGAAAATTAAAAAAACTTACCTCAAAAACAGATTGATTAGGAACGATTATATTTTTATCTGTTACTCGCTCGTAGTATCGTGGTTTGATGCAATACATATTTTTAATTATTACCGCATGTTATAAGTTTTTGTGTTTGCGACAGCGTTTTTTATTTTATTTTAAATACTAGTTTTATAATTTAAAGTCCCAGTAGAAAGACTAATTAATGCCTTGGCAGAATGGTTAGAACAATCTGTGAAATGTTTCATATCTCATAAGCACATTTATGTTTTATTTTTCGTTAGTACCGACTTCAACACCATACACAATCATTTACAAATATTTTTAGGAACGCGTGTGCTCTTCGGCGAATCCATTTTAGTTAAAACCTTGTTCCTAATTGCTGATAGCTGGAAACGTGCTTTGCATTTTTAGCCTCGCACACATGACTCAGAAAATCATCGGACTCTCAAACGCCTGTGAAAGAGGGACTCACTAACTTCGTCCATGGATTCAAGCTCGGTTTAAGAGATATTTAAGATATCCTTAACAGACCGCCCCTCTTATACGGGAGGAGTTTGCGGGACCGCAAACGAAATGTTTAAGAACGCCAAACTCGCGACGCGGAGACACGCTGGCCTGGCCCAGAAAATTAGCGCAGCACTATCCCAAGACATTCAATCTTTCAAGGACGGGAGTGGCAAGAGTCCCATAGCCTTATCGTAGCAGGTGTTATTGTTATGTGGCAGCCCGTTTGTAATTCTGCGCGCTTCTCCGGAAACCTGTGATGCCCTTAGAGTACCGTACGTTTTGTAGCCTCGTACTCTTATTTCGAAGCCCACAGCATATGTGTAGAACATGGTTGGGCCCTAATGTTTGATTAATTGAGATCTCCTAAATTAATCCCGGCGACAAATGCAAAGCGAAGTTATGAGATAGTTGTCTCGCAAGCACGCTGGAGCAGTCATTCTTAGCATAATATTTACCTTCTGGTTTCACCAACCAGCATACGGTTCTAAAACATGAAGCTGCTCCGCGTCCTTTCCCTTTCCTTCGGACGTACGAAGCGCTGCGCTTCAAGGCCATCACCAGTTACCGAGAAGCACGTACATTTACAAACGAGCCGCTGCATAACACGCGCCGCCTGCCGTGGTAAGGCTATCGGAACTCGTGCCACTTCCGTCCTTGGGAGATTAAATGCCTTAGGGTAGTCGCTACACGAATTTTCTGGTAATCACCCCACCTCCTCCTTAGCGCGACTCGGGGCACGAATAACCTTCTGGGTCAGGTCAACTGAGCTATATAAGTCGTGACATGCCTCTGTGTCGAAGAGTTTGGAGTTGTGGACGGCCATTACTGCCAGGTGTGTGACACCAGTGGAGCTAAGAGCGAAGACAGCGACCAGCGAGTGTGGTCAGCGAGCATCGCGAGGGAGGGAGAGAAAGAAAGAGAAGGGAAAAGGAAGAGAGAGAGAGAGAAAAATGAAAAAGAGAAGGGTAGAGAATAAGAGGAGAGAAAGATAAGGGTAGAGGGAAATGAGAGAAAGATAAGGATGGAGGGAAAGGAGGGAAAGGAAAGAAATATAAGGGTAGAGGGAAAGGAGAGAAAGATAGGGGTAGGGAAAAAAGGGAAGAGAGAAAGTAAAATGAGAGAGAATGGTAACATATGGCAATGGACATTACGATCGTGTATGTGTAAATAATGAATATTAAGTGACTGTGGCAAGTATAGAAACGGCGATAGAGAATTATAATTATTAGAATTGAAATTGGCATTAAATATTGGCTTACTGATAGGATAATAAAAATGAAAGTACAGCTATGTTGTTTAATATTGTAAATAATAGATTTGTGTATTTTTACATTATTGTAAATAAACCAAGAAACTAAATTAGCTCTTATTTCCATTACGACTTATCTCTCACAAACTGATATGCCTCTGGCGACTAACAGTATTTTAAATAAATGATTTATAATGGTACTTTTAGCAAACTTCAAATCTGTTCCACCAAACACGCGTGCGCGATAGCGTCTCGCATGTAGGAAATGACACACCACAGGATATTGTGTGGTACGACGTGGCAACGCTGCGAGCAATATTTACAACTTCCGTAATGACACCTCTGCAACAGCTGCACGCGCTAACACGTGTGTGTGTGTTTTTGCGGGGTAACCTTGGACGAAAAAAGAGCGTGAGCACTAAACCCCTTTTCTCCCCTCTCCCTTTTCAGTCCAGGCGAATACCTTTATAGGCAAGCCAGTATTTCACCTTCTCCTACAACAAACGCCCGCACACACCGTTTACGCAAAAAAAAATGTTCTAGCGCGCCGATGGCCTGCCAACATAGCAACACTTTTATAATCCATTCACGGTTACTACACACTTTTCTGAAGCCCTGCTAAAGTTCTACTTCCAGGATATTCCTCCGCCTCGTGCAAACTAAGCGTAACCAAGTCTAAAAAATTACATTAAAAGGACAACGCACCAAATTCTTGCGCACACAGTTGTAATAATTATTTTGCATGAGAACGGTTTCTCACTAAGGGCTACCAAAACTGATTTTTTTCTCACTGTTTTTATTAATGTTTATTATAAATGAAATATAATGTATACATAAAATATAGGTAAAAATTATATTTAACGAAAAAAACTACTATACAATTTGACAGTTTTCTTGTTAGGTATTTTTTATACATATGCACTTATTCTGTCAACACAGCATAAGTTCTTGGTTGTTGATAATCGCTAGCTATCTGGAAACAGCGCGCGTCATGCACTCTTTACTGCAATCTGAGAGAGACGGACTAAGGCGTGAGTTAATGTATTGTTCCCCACCAAAAGGAGCACATTAGTAGATACGTGGTAATGTACTATGACTGCAAAATTAACACACGGCAAATAATACTGTAGTAAAAATACGCAATGAATCATTACAAACACCTACATTTTGAAAGTGAGACACTAATCACACGGTTTACAGCAACTTTTCGAAGGTCGTACAATAGGCTTCAAGAAAGGCTGTGTGTTGCCTGAAGCATAAATCTTGCGAGAGGTCTTGCAAAAACACTACGTTAAAATTTGTTGATCCTTCGTAGAGTAACAGGTGTTCAGAAACTAAATAGTCCTGCGTGGCAAAGAATACCGCTTACAGACCGGAATAAAAATCCACGTAGCAAAATTGGCAACAATTTGGCCAACTTAATCCTACAAAACCTGTAACATGGCCACGGTTAAATCAACACTTCTCACCTGTACCTAGGATTTGTTCGCGAATCTGACGTGCCCACCTGAAACCTGGAATACAATGGTAAGTAACGGTTTTTGATTAACATAAATTCAAAATAAAAAAGTAAAAAAGGATGAGATATTGGATAAGTGAGAATCATACACATCATATGCTTAGCCAAAAAAATTTCGCGTGAGATTTGAGCGCAGGACCTAGCGCGCCACAAATATAGCATTCAATTAACTGTACCAGGGAAAGTATCAACAAGCGAAGTGTTGAGATTACCCCTAAAATTTTTAGCAAATATTGGTTCGTTGTAACTGGGCGCTGTAAAGAAAATGTTTCCCGGCAACACAAAACAACAAATGGTCTCTTTCTCCCCCCCCCCNACTGGTGTCACACACCTGACAGTAATGGCCGTCCACAACTCCAAACTCTTCGACACAGAGGCATGTCACGACTTATATAGCTCAGTTGACCTGACCCAGAAGGTTATTCGTGCCCCGAGTCGCGCTAAGGAGGAGGTGGGGTGATTACCAGAAAATTCGTGTAGCGACTACCCTAAGGCATTTAATCTCCCAAGGACGGAAGTGGCACGAGTTCCGATAGCCTTACCACGGCAGGCGGCGCGTGTTATGCAGCGGCTCGTTTGTAAATGTACGTGCTTCTCGGTAACTGGTGATGGCCTTGAAGCGCAGCGCTTCGTACGTCCGAAGGAAAGGGAAAGGACGCGGAGCAGCTCCATGTTTTAGAACCGTATGCTGGTTGGTGAAACCAGAAGGTAAATATTATGTTAAGAATGACTGCTCCAGCGTGCTTGCGAGACAACTAATTCATAACTTCGCTTTGCATTTGTCGCCGGGATTAATTTAGAAGTAAAAAAAAAGTGCAGTAGAACACCAAAATATATTTTTTTGTTTGTGATACGTCACGTCAAGAGAAAAAAAAAGCTATATAAGTCGTGACATGCCTCTGTGTTGAAGAGTTTGGAGTTGTGGATGACCATTACTGCCAGGTGTGTGATACCAGTGGAGCGAAGAGTTATACCCATATGCGGTACATAAATTTTAAATGTGAGCAGACGAAATCGTCCCTATTGTAATTGGCCGGCGACATCACGCGGTGCAGAGTTATGTATCACGCAAAAAAACATTGACAAGCTTTTCCATAACGTGAACGGTACGTAAAATGATCGTTAACAGGTGGTTTTGGAAAACATTGGCCAACGAATAGCCGGCCTTTAAACAAGCATAGTCATGTGCTATAGTGCGTCTCACTTAGATTGCAGTGGGTAGCTAATCAAACAATTTCATATTTTATAATTATACACTAAAATAATATACTTATGTTAAAAGTGGTATAAAACGCTTGTGATGCATGGCATGATTAGGAAATACCTAAATACGTCATACATGACGATTTTTCAAAGGTTTGATTCAGAAAGTGTGAAGAAACCCTTAATAGACTATAACAAAGCGTATTTCAATCAGGTCGCATAAGCGCACGTTGCGATCGTGAATTTTCAAAGTCAAAAACAATTCTACGCAAGTATACTATGCACGTAGGTACAACTCGTTCGCGGTTACTTAACTTCTTATGTACGTATCTGCTCGGTATATTCTGCCTAACAAATCTTTCAGCCTCTTGTAAAAAAAAAACACGAAAGNCTTCTTATGTACGTATCTGCTCGGTATATTCTGCCTAACAAATCTTTCAGCCTCTTGTAAAAAAAAAACACGAAAACAATGGAAGGGACAGGTGTACGGTACGGTAGGTATACAGACGACACAATAATGGCAACGGAGGACACAATGGCTAGAACAGATGTATACAAAAGCAACNCTTCTTATGTACGTATCTGCTCGGTATATTCTGCCTAACAAATCTTTCAGCCTCTTGTAAAAAAAAAACACGAAAGCAATGGAAGGGACAGGTGTACGGTAGGTATACAGACGACACAATAATGGCAACGGAGGACACAATGGCTAGAACAGATGTATACAAAAGCAACACACATGAACACAACAGGCTTCTCAACATGTGCGAAGTTTCTGGCATGCACACAGTCTGGCGAAACCTACACAGACTGTGTTTAGGAGTTTCTCAAGAGATACTGTGAAATCTTTAAAACCTAAATGCATTATACGACGACAATTTTGACTAATTTTCATAAATTACGAATTAACTTCAGTGGCCACCAATTTTCGAAATCGCACTTTTAATAATGCGTTGAAACATCAAACCACACACACTTATTCGCTAGCGACACCTTGCCCGTAGGTACTCCGATAAACTAGTAGGAGTCTCAAACCTACATAACTACTGTTACGGATAGGTTTTTTCTCACCGTAAATTTAAAAGTGTTAAACCGCAGGCTAGCAGTATATACGAAGTAATTATACATGCTATTTCTACTCCAGAACCGCTTAACGACGTCCGCCAGGATTTTATTTTTCGAGTGGGTCGATAGTAGCGTACGTAGATTTTGGTCTTCTACGAACACACTCACGTGAACAGTTTTCGAGAAATCCAAAAATCGCTGTAAGTAGCCCTATGTTTACGATTTTAATTATTCTGTAAAACGGTGTTACAAACTATACCGACAATACTGCACCATTTCTGAACAAATTGCTGTATTTAGTTTACAATTCTGAGAAAACAGAACACTCGCGAAACTTGTTCGTGTTATTTACCATCGCCGTCGCAATGCTTCTCTACAGCCGGACGCAGGGGCGTAGGAAAGTTTCTAGTGTGGGGGAGGGGAGGTAGATGTAGGCATATCAGGGTGTACATTTAAGAAAATAAATCGCTATTAGGCAGGAATTACGATGACTTCACGTCACGCGCATCACGCTCCACTTTCACGTGTACGTAAAACGTGAACTTTTTGGGCGGTAATATATAAAGAATGTTACGTAACTTATGTTACAGACTATGGGAACTAAAAAAAAAACAATACGAAAGTGCCGATTGACTTATGTCCAGAAACTACGTCTACGGGTGGGAAACACCCCTGAAAGTTGGGCTTTAAAAATAGTTTTTATTTTATAAAATGAAAAAAAAATTAAGTTACAATATTTAAATACCGTAATTTAATATTAATTTGTTTCAATGTTATTAAATAAAAACGAATTTTAAAGCTTAGTTTTCGAGGGTGTGTTCTACCCATAGGCGTTGTTTGTGGACATATAAGTCAATCGCATTTTCGTAAGGAGTCTCCTCCCAAAGTCTGTAACCTAAGTTACCTTCGCGTACTGCATAAAAATATCGGGATAAGTTTTGTTACTTTTTTAATTGATATCTGTCATAATTAAAGTTATGCAGGCCCCATTTGTGTTTTAATATTGATGCTACAAGAATACGTTGCAAAAATATTGCGTTTGTCATTTATACGAACTTTGAAAAAAGCTAGTACATCGTCATAACCTCAAGAACGAAATGTGTCTGGGAGATTTAAGACACGTCTTTAGTGTACATGAAATTAATCTTATGTAATAAACTTTGATCTGCTAAGAAAATTGAATTGTTTTTAAGGAATAAGCCTACTAAAAATTGCAAATTAACGGTAGACGTTCTGCATTACATGCAAGCATTTTTACACCTCTGAGAAACAATTAATGACTGGCATTGAAAAGTTCCTTAAATATTTAAGAATTAAAAATAAATAATAATTTTAGTTTACCAAATCATTATTCCCGGGAGAAAGTTCGTTCCTACAATTGACCCAGCTCTCTTTGGGAACTGTGAAACATTGTCAGTTCTTGGACCAACAATACTAGTATACAAGCAGCAGGACATGCGCGCATTTTTTGTTTTTTTCGCTGTCGCTTTGCCGAGCTGGTTTTGCAGACGTCACTCGCCCAGAAATTGGCTGTACGGTGAGTCAAATTCAAAACAGAATGATCTCGGGCGCATTTTTTCCTACCTTGTACAAGAAAACTGTGTTAAAGGAGGGGTTGCTAGTGTAGAGAAACAGGGAGTAAAGATATGCGTTGATAGGCTTAAATGACACACACTTTGTACGTCGAGGCAGTGACTACGGAAGTTGCCACGAGTAGTCCACGGAAATGCCTGCTTCCATGGCGAGAACAGGTTTTCCTGTCAACTGCGATCGGTTGCAGGCCAGCGGGATCTGCTAAAATGATTGAGCGGGAAGGGCTGGCTACCTGCCATCAAAACTGAACGAGCCCCGACCACACCGAGGCTGTGGGTGTAATTCTGACGTCCACGTTCCGAGACAGCGTGGGCGAACTGAAGACACCGCTGAAGGTCAATAATGGAGTACTTGCGTCCCAGGGGTACCTTTTTTTTTAGGCTTAAGTGCACTACGTGTTTACCAAAACAAAAACTGCAACGTGTTTCGAGGTGTGACGTAACGAACGACGTAGTATGGGTGAACTGTTGAATGAAGGAGGCAACAGTTGCGAGGTATGTAAAAAGCAGAAGTTAACAAAAGTGAATTAAACGGACAGAAATCAAAATGGTTGGTGAATGCGTTGTTCTTACTTCAAAAGTTCTCGGGACATAATGCTAATCTAATGCAGATCTTTGGAAGCCAGCAGTCTATTGAAAAACCAGAAACGGCAATCCTGTATGCCTATAATACATTGTAGCAACTTTGTGAACAATTATTTTTCTTTTGACACAATATCTTGCGCTGCAAAGAAATGTACAAATTCACAGCGTAACACAGCTCAACAAATGCATCACACTGACAAAATATTAATGTTTTCCACCAAGTTTACAAAAATTGCTGCCTGGGATTGCCCTTTCTTGGATTGTCATATTAGCAGCCAGAAAACTGAAAATTCCAATTATTGTGTTTATAATTAATGTCACAGGCTCTCATAGTAAGTTCGTGCTGATTCGGGTGAACGGGAGAGAACGGTTGGTTTGGTAACCATGCCGTGTCGTATTACATTCAGAAGGCGACTGTGCTTTTTAAGTATTTGTTATACCTAGTTTAGGTACCGCATATCTATATATCACGATAGATACATCAAATGTATTAAGTAGGCCTATATTGTTAGTGTCAACAGAAATCATAGGATGTATGTGTTAAGCAGAGAAACGTGTTGAATATTCTGCCCGTGCGTTCGAAAAGCAGGCGGGTCTCGCCCGTAACGTCTTTTCAAACGTCACGTGACAAATTTGTGTACACGATAAATCATGTAAGCAAGCGTTCCAAGTTTAATGAAATCTAAAATAAATAGCATTAAAACAAGTTTTGCTCACACACAATTCATCGCAGACATAAAATTAAATGCTGAGCACCTGGCACTCGGCCGAACGTCGACTATAATTCAAAACATTAACAAAATAATGAAAAGAATATTACATTACATAGATATTTTTAAAGTCACAAAACAAACCTGTATTCAAAATTAGAGTACCATTTACGTCTCAGCTTCAATGCAATACATACCAGTGTCACAAAATTACAAAAAACATTCCAAAACATAAACAAACATGAAATAAATACTTAAAATAAAATTACACTGTCTACAACAGATATGAGATGTGTTTTATCGAGTAGCGAACTTGAGCGGATGAGTTCATAACGCCACAGGAGAGTACAATTTGGGCGAAATATACTCCTCCCTAGCGGCAAAAAACATTCCCATTGTTCCCCCTTTAGAATGAGACGAGAGGATGCGGTAATGCCGGAACAGCATACATAGCTCCGACAAGCAAGGACACGAGACGAGAATTCGAAAATATTGTTTTTGCAAGAGAAAAATTGTTTGCACTTATCGGATTAAACTCGTAAAATTAACATTTACAATTTTTTTACGTGCTTAAACGTGATGTCTGCACACTTTGTCGGTATCACGTGTTCCGAATTTCCTTTTCTGTCCACCGCCTCTGAAACTGGTTTATTCAATAAACGCCTTGTAAATGATGCCTGGAAAAACTAATCTTCATGTAAACTGTCCCGCTGTAAAGGTTTTTTTTTTGTCGTATCGCCGCGGTTTTCGCAATGTCGTGCACGTCGGAGCTACGAGACTACAGAATAAGCGGTACTGTGCGTGATGTCATCGGTCGGAGCTATGAGACTACAGCATAAGAGGTACTGTGCGTGATGTCATCGGTCGGAGCTACGAGACTACAGAATAAGCGGTACTGTGAGTGATGTCATCGGTCGGAGCTATGAGACTACAGCATAAGAGGTACTGTGCGTGATGTCATCGGTCGGAGCTACGAGACTACAGAATAAGCGGTACTGTGAGTGATGTCATCGGTCGGAGCTATGAGACTACAGCATAAGCTGTACTGCGCGTGATGTCATCGACGCCATGTTTGTGACGTCATAAGGAACTTTTTTTATTGCCGGTGTCTGATAAGTTAACTAGCACTCCCCCCCCCTCCCTCTTTCCCTATTTCTATCAAGACGTCACATCTCTGCCTACGAGTGTGTTGCTGACGACACCCAACGACTAGTTGTGCTACTAAAACTGCCACGCACAGTTTTCAGGAAGAGAGGCGTCCGTACTACTGTCTTCATGTACTCAATCGCAAACACTGAGAAAATGTTTTGCATTTTCACTTTTGTTTCTAGCTGCGTAACACATGTAACAAATTTGACATAAATTTAATTTCCACTTTATTGAGCGCTTCTGAAAGTTCCGCCAAATGCAACTGACCTTTTCGTAGACTGAAATGGGTGACTGGAGAGGTAGGGGCCACCTTTGTAAATGTGGTGGAACCAGACTTGAGTTAAAAGTTTGTGTATTTAAACCTTAATGGTTATTTTTTAAAGTTTATCCAGCGCCTCTGGAAATAACTTATGAAATTAGCGTTAAAATTTAGCCAAATTTAAAATTCCTTACAAAATCACTTTTCTTTCCTCCTTTACATATCTTATCACATTGCTCTCGACTTCAAGTAAAAAAAAATACAAATAAGCAATTCCACTTCGATCCCGATCGACTGCGGTGGGAATAGGCTTTTCCCCCATAAAACCCTACCTTTTTTCAATCGTTACCAACAGTTCCCCAACCGATTCACATTGAAGTAAACACTGTGTTTCTACGTCGAAAGTTTTTTTTTGCAGTAAAATTGTAGCTGTCTTCAGACTGGAGTTAACGCTCCCACCTACACGGTGCTTGAACTGCGTTGCATAGTGTTTTAAGTACTAGTTTTTCTACGAAACTATTAAGCGCGCGTCCACACTTCAGACGAGGGCTGTTGAGTACTTTCAAGACGTCACCCACATTCGAAACACCGTTTCAGAGTACTCCAAAATGGCTGAAAAAGGCATTTTCAAAGGGCTGTATCTCAAAATATACGCATCAGATACATACAAAACTACTTAAGGGCCCCGCACTGAACCTTCCTACAGACTTTCCACCAATATAATGATAGGGTCACCGCTGAAAGTCCCATAGGTACACGCAGAGCGACAACACTGCACGCCAGTTGAGAGGCTTGCGTTTAGCGGCGATGGCACACTTGATGCGCATAACAGTGTCGCCCTTATCGCTCCCGCGCTTCTCGGCCTTGAACGCGGAAAATAGCCCTAGGTAGGAAGGAGCCTTAAGAATGTCCTGTATTTGATAAGTCGTAGTGCAGTGCTATTAAATAGGTTTTATCTGGGACGAGAAAAAGGTTCGAGCAACTTTTGCATGTCTATGTCCATAAATTTCGCTCGTTACGCCTAAATCGGTACCTATTTGCGCCCATAAGTCTTTCGTTCAAGTTTGTCATTTTTTTTACATCTTATTTACGCACGTATGCTCACGTACAATCGAAATAACTAATTTCTATTGCATTCGTATATTAAAAAGTTCTCAACTGAGGCAATAAAACACGATTGATATATTTTGNAAAAAGTTCTCAACTGAGGCAATAAAACACGATTGATATATTTTGTTATGACCTCAGTTGAGGCCGGAAGTTGGCAGGAATGTAAACAAATACAGAAAACGGAAGACAAGCAGTTTTTTTTTTTTTTGTTGACTGTCACTGTAATCTCTGCGCTGAGTTGAGATCAACTTTTCGCATGGCAACTTTATATCGTTCTCTATGCATTGTGAGTACGTACATTGTTGCATGTACATCTGAACATATCGATTACGCAAAGTTAAAGTAACGAGTTCCATGCTAACTTCAATGTGAGTCAGCATTTACGTAGGCCGCCGTGGGAGGTGTCCCTTCCCACTTGTTCCACTGCTCACGGATGAACCTGGCGATGCAACATGCATAGTCTTTCAGGTTTCCTTTATATTTTTGTTACTTTTCTCTCAAAGTTAAGACCCTTTCACACGATCAAAGTTCTTGAATCCAATTTTTCAGCTAACGCACAGTCTCCAAATTATTAAAACACTATAAATAAACATGTAGTGTCTTAATACAGTAATTTATGCGTATTTAAGCTACAAAAAAAATTGCATATAGGTATTTATTTTATGCAAAGTAGATAAGT
>NQII01001300.1:0-10317 GCA_002778355.1 Clitarchus hookeri
ACTAAAATTAAACTGATGTTGCTACATTATTATGTTTAGATAAGTTCGCTGCTTAACAATTAACTGGATTCCAACCTTCTGTATTCTGTTTAAATGAGCACACAAATTTCAATTTCATTACTATGACACTCAGTTTGTAATAACCCAAAGATGGTATGAAAATAAAAACTGCACTCTTCATTATTACCACTTCAACAACTCCTAGTACTCTAGGGTAAACCTAATAACCAGGACATTTCAGTTATTTTACACAGCCAATTCTAAATTCATCAACATTATAAAGTCGAAGTTGACGCGCGCTGTTACTGGGCCAGGCTGCTGGTGGGTGGCGCCAATACNAAATTCATCAACATTATAAAGTCGAAGTTGACGCGCGCTGTTACTGGGCCAGGCTGCTGGTGGGTGGCGCCAATACTCTTCCCCACCGGGCGACTGAGAAGCAGTGGTCGCCGCTCTTACGGCGTTGTACTTGGGGCCTGTGGTGTAAGGTTTGGCCACTTCAATGACCTGGTGCTGGGCCTTGGGAGGTGCGTTGGTTAGAGCTGGTCGGGTTGGCACACGCGTAGCAGTGTACCCTGGTGTAATACTCAGTCGTCTGACTACTTTGTCGGCGCTGGCTGACCGTGTGAAGGAGAGTTGGCTTCTTCGGTGGTGTCGGCGACATGGCACGGGACAAGTGCCAAAGAAGGCTCTGCGACGAGTTGGACAAACTGGTAGCTGACCCCCTCTGGCGAGCAGCCTCCTCCTCCCAGGTATATACCTGGCTGACACCTGAATCTCTACTCTCCAGGACTCCAGCCAGAATTAGCCCCTGCTTGGCTGCCTTACCCCACCGAGCACTATGATGAGGCATGAGGGTGACATTATATAGGCAGATGGTGGGTGGTTAGTAGGGGGTAGGCACGACATACTGGAAAGTAAGGTGCTGGCTGCTGGATAGGGTAGGTATCCTCGACTACTGGCATTCAGTCTAGTGGCTTGGCGAGTGAGACGTCACTGGCAGAACCAGGTACCAAACTGAGGGTTACAGTATCAGATTTGGGGGTGTCCGTTCTCATGGTTACTTAGCGAGCGAGAAGTCTGTGGCGGACCCAAGCATCACGAAGAAACAGGGCTCCTTGTCAGGGGTTGGCCTATCGTTCTCCAGCAAGTGACCTGGCAAGCGAGTCGTCGCTGGCGGACCCAGGCACATGCTAGATGGGCGATAGTCCAAAGTCACAACTGCTCTGGTGTTGCCCAGGAAGACTGGCTTCCCAAGCTTCACGTCATGACAGTTCCTAAAAGGTGAGGTAGGAAACTAGGTTCCGGCTCGTGAATTTCCCTGCCAGAGTTTTATTAGGATTGGTGACGACCCAGGACATAGCAGGAGCAAGGTGATGACATAGAGACCTGGGAGTGACAACGCAACCAAGTTGATTTATTCCCGTTTATTGGTTGCTAACTGAACACACATAAACCAGTCTGCACCCTGACTAGGGCCTGAAGGACCGACCCTAGGNATACCTGGCTGACACCTGAATCTCTACTCTCCAGGACTCCAGCCAGAATTAGCCCCTGCTTGGCTGCCTTACCCCGCCGAGCACTATGATGAGGCATGAGGGTGACATTATATAGGCAGATGGTGGGTGGTTAGTAGGGGGTGGGCACGACATACTGGAAAGTAAGGTGCTGGCTGCTGGATAGGGTAGGTATCCTCGACTACTGGCATTCAGTCTAGTGGCTTGGCGAGTGAGACGTCACTGGCAGAACCAGGTACCAAACTGAGGGTTACAGTATCAGATTTGGGGGTGTCCGTTCTCGTGGCTATTTAGCGAGCGAGATGTATGTGGCGGACCCAAGCATCACGAAGAAACAGGGCTCCTTGTCAGGGGTTGGCCTATCGTTCTCCAGCAAGTAACCTGGCAAGCGCGACGTCGCTGGCGGACCCAGGCACATACTAAATGGGTGATAGTCCAGTCACAACTGCTCTGGTGTTGCCCAGGAAGACTGGCTTCCCAAGCTCCACGTCATGACAGTTCCTAAAAGGTGAGGTAGGGAGCTAGGTTCCAGCTCGTGAATTTCCCTGCCAGAGTTTTATTAGGATTGGTGACGACCCAGGACATAGCAGGAGCAAGGTGATGACATAGAGACCTGGGAGTGACAACGCAACCAAGTTGATTTATCCCCGTTTATTGGTTGCTAACTGAACACACATAAACCAGTCTGCACCCTGACTAGGGCCTGAAGGACCGACCCTAGGNCCCGTTTATTGGTTGCTAACTGAACACACATAAACCAGTCTGCACCCTGACTAGGGCCTGAAGGACCGACCCTAGGCTGCCAACCGGTATGTGACCCAGCCTCAGAAGACGCGGCAGTGCACAGGGCAACGGCGACCCCAAGTCAGCAGTACTTGAACTCAAGTCAACTGCGGGTGAGCTACGAGGTAGCTGGAAGCACGCCGCAAGGCGGTATCATGCAGAGTAAGACTCTCGGGCAGTGTGACGTTCTGCAACTAGACTGACGCGAGACAGCCTCTCTGTATGCGCTCGGGCAGAGTAACGAGGCGTGCTGTGGCGTAGCTACATTTTAGGATGGGGCTGTGGCAGTGGGGAGGCTAGATCGGGTGAATGTAGACACCCATGGCACGTCAAAGTAGCAGAACAAATTAGGGTTTTCAAAGCCAGGATTAAACATTATATCTTTAGATAAACAATAATTATAAATTCATCTATCTGCTGAGTAAAAGTCTTGATTTTTATAAATTACTCATTCCACAGGTGCGGAATTATTTTGTTACCTGTAAACAGCTCGTCCACTTTCCAAGAAGACCCAGTCGAGAGCAAAATCCACTTGACGGACAAAGGGAGACAGCCTCNGTAAACAGCTCGTCCACTTTCCAAGAAGACCCAGTCGAGAGCAAAATCCACTTGACGGACAAAGGGAGACAGCCTCCTGACGACAGTGTGGGCGACATGCAAGACAACACGAGGTCTTTCACGCATAATACTGCAAATAAAGAATACTGCTTACTGTCAATTGTATGAGTAAAATTACATGATACAATACAATCATACAATAGTCATACCACAACAGAAACTTAACCAAAATGCACTCTGCAAACAAGTCAATACAATTGTCAAGGTACACGGCCATAAATTAAAACAATAAACCCACATCAATAACAGACATCTTTGATGTTTATAAACGTAACCATAACTTTGTGGTAGTGATGGGAGAGAGTGATTTTTACAGCTTTGAGCTGAGCCAAGTTGTATGAAAGACGAGTAGAGTCAAGTAGAGTTTCAAATTGTATGAAAGTCGAGTTCAGTATAACATTTTTTTTTTTTAGTTAAAATAGAGTTTGCACCATAAATGTAAATGTGTACCTATATAGTCACAGTTTACCAAGAAAAAAGTTTGGGACTAGTTTCTATCAGTAAGGATAATTCTTTGCCAGGGTGAGCGATTCACAGCGCTGACTATGGTAGGAATGGTAATGTCAGTTGCTGATAGAAAAAAAAAAGATACCTGGAGTGGGAGGTAGCTTTCAGGCCAGTCTGTCAGCATGCCACAGGGTGAGTGGACAAGCAGTCAACGTTTAAAGTTTTTATCTAAATTTTTTTTTAAAACACATGTTTTTAAAACTGTAATTAGATGAGAAAAGTAATGACAAGTTTACTGCTGTGAAGGTGTGATGTTTCCTATGGTTATAGTATTTGTGTCGTGCTGAGACTGCACCTGTCAACCTTGACAAGGTTTCCTTTATCTGAGGTCACCCCCCCAGTGTGGTGACAGAGAGGAAGTGCTTCGCTGGGAAGCAAAATGTCTCAAGTCACAAATATAACACCCACTGGATTTTATCACAGCCGACCATCTCAAACCTTAACCGAGTGTCAAGGCTTGTAGCAGAGTTACTGTTTTCATTCCGGTGCAACTTTAGCGGTTCAGTAGCGTAAAATTATTGATTTAAGAGACACGAAAGGTATTTGTTAGGTGTGAATATTTGTCGTTCATAACCTAAAAAGACAGTGAGTAGACTTGCATGTTCAGTAGCTCGATGTTTGCTGTAAAGATACTCGACTCAAGTGACGAGTCAATCTTTGTTGACTTGACTAATAACTACTTTGTGAAATGGATGACCGACCTTCTGCTGCACCAAATGTCCCTGGTACATAAACACACAGAAGAAGGAAGGGAGGTGTTGGCTCATAGGAAGAGCATTATCATTTATACCCATTTAAAGCAGAGCTGTGCCGAACCACAATCCACCAATCTGCCAATACTACTGTAACAGGTTGGCCAATCCTGTGCCAATACAATTGACTTAAAACCTGAGTAAATTATTCAATTACATTTTGTTCTATTTTTATGTTCAATGGACAGCCATTTGCAATTTTAAGTAAATTTATATTCCTTCAGATTTCTATTTATTCAGATGATAAAAGCATAGTCAAATGTTACTAAATGACTCTCTTGCAATAGCAAAGTGTCCAAAAATATGACAACACAGGTAACAAATTAAAGGTAAAGAAAATTCAAGAGAAAAAGCACAGATGAAAGTGCTAATTGGAAAATAAGTTAGTGCATATTCTTCTCATACATGCAACACTTCTGGTGGTCGGTACCAACAAACTCACTTGTAGAAGGTGTTCTTTGACAGCAGGGCTATTCTGGAGTAATGCTTTGCCCGGATGGTGAAGAAGCTGGCCTCGCCGGTGAGAACAGCCAGGCCTCCGACTATCTCACCAGGGTGTGCGTAGAACATGGACACCTCCTCCTGGTTGTCAGTCATCTTCTGCGACACCAGCAGCATCCCAGATATCAGGTACACCAGGGCCACATCCTACGATAAATACACGCAGACGTGAGTGAGCTGCTCCTACAATCATTACCTGTATATGTACGCAACTGCAATTTCATCTCCACTTCATCACAGTAACGGTCTTTAAAAATAATACAATTTAACATATAAGAAGTTCCCTGTTTTTAAGTTTTCCTGCTTAGTAAGTTTACATGACTTTGGATCTGATTTATACACATCTAAGTATTTTTACCCCTTTAAAGAAGTTTTCCTGGTTAATAAGACTAAATTTTCCAATCCTTTCAAAAACTTGTTAGAGTTCTACTGTAATTGATCACATACAATGTTTAACACAATTATTTATGCAGCCTAAGAATACACAGGTAAGATAAAACGGTACGGTGGAATGGGTGAACAGCATGAAAAGTAATATTGCACAGAAAAATGGCATTGTACATACGAGAGCTTGGCGTGATTTTAGGGTTACGAAAACGTATCAGTTTATGCATGCATCGGCTGAGAACGAATACATCGGAAAACTTACAAAAGTGGAATATTGGCAGATACTGCAACAATTACATTGGTACATCACTACTGTCTGCAATTGTCAGAATCCTGACTAACAGCATCACAGAGTTGCCTGGCGTTTGATGCACTCTCTTAATTCATGCCCAGCGTACTCAAACTACTGTAATCCAGTGATCTAAATAAAAACCGTCAAACAAACAATGCAATACACCAACCTTATGAGACTCCTCCTTCATTAGGTAAGTCCCGGCTGGCACCTCTCTTATCTCCACTTTCCCGTCCCTCAGAACCAAGTCGTCCTCGAGTCCGAGCTCCCGCACAAAGGCCTCCGTGGCATTCTGGATCAGCGTCTGCTCGTCCACATTCTCCAAGTTGTTGCTGTTGGTTCCACCTCGCTTCTTGGCATTCGTCAGCCCTGCCTGCAGGTCCGGGGTAGCCTTTCACATGCACACAAACGCAACAGTCAAGTTCTTACACAGATTTGTTAAAACTGAAAACCAGGCTGACTGGCAGTATCCACATAACTAAATTACCGACACTTACCCGAACAAAGTACAGAAATTTGTGCAGCTCTTAACATCTAGGTCTTGAGAGCTGATGAGGGTGAAGTGAGGCGAGTATGGAGCAGCGCCGGAATGAAGGGCGGTAGGGGTGTAAGAATCTTCCATTCTCAGTCCGATTTGAATCAGTCTAATTCTTACCAACTATTTGAAATTTGAATAGGACTCAGAATCAGTGTATTTTCAGTTTTAATATCAGATATTGAATATAAACAGCCAATAGCTATGACAGACTGGGGGGCCTTTTATATCATTGGTGGCATATATGTAGTTCTATCTTGACTGTCAGAACTTTGGCGCGTGACCTATGGCGGCTGACGACGTCGTGGTCGGGCAAGGTTTTGGTGTGTCGGTCAGAAACAAAGGCGGTTTAACTGGCTGACCCTATTGAATGCTGACCGGGCCTCGGCCGGTATATAAGATAGTGGACAAGGCTTGACAGCAAGGCTCACAAGTCGCGGGCTTAGCTGTCCGGCGCACTTGTTGGCACACTGCCACATATTTACCTGTACTGGATGTGGCTCGGGGTAACTCCTTGCTGTACTGCTGGCGGAGCAGAAGGGTGCCCGCTGAGGGTTGCTGGTCCGACTTCTCTGGAACCAGGGATTCTCTATCTCTAGCGGCACGTGGCGTCCTTGACGGAAGTCAGTGGCGACCGGGTGCAGTCGGCCGTTGATCTTGTTTGGGGGCTGAAATTAGGAGGGGGAGGGGGATGGGAGGTGAGGCCTCTTCAACTGGCGGGTGGCTTGAGCTCGTTCCCAGGGGGTTATGCTGCAAAGTGCAGGGTTACAGCTCCTGTTGAATCAGGAGGCAGTAGCTGCCTTCCCAGATCGCCACTTCGCGCCACTCCTTTGGGTGTAAAGCATACAGGTAGGAACTAAAGTCGGCTTCATGAAAGGAGAGCAGGTGGTGATGATCCCTGGCTAGCTGTATAACCAGACAGAGGCCGAGCCAACCAGTCGTACCCGATTACTCCAACCGGCGACAGTTCAGCACGGTGGATGGAGTGAGTCGGTCGGGCTGGTTGACTAGTCGCCTTGTAGATGGAATCTCTACCGCAATGCACACCAGGTGCACAGTATGGGTGGCCGTTTAATGGGTGTGACGTCCAGTCAAGAGAGTCCTACTCTAGGTTCGGTAATTGGATTTGTAAATTACTGTCTCCTNATGGAGTGAGTCGGTCGGGCTGGTTGACTAGTCGCCTTGTAGATGGAATCTCTACCGCAATGCACACCAGGTGCACAGTATGGGTGGCCGTTTAATGGGTGTGACGTCCAGTCAAGAGAGTCCTACTCTAGGTTCGGTAATTGGATTTGTAAATTACTGTCTCCTGCTTTTCCCTGGTAGGCTGACGTCTACGGGGGTATAAACAGTCATGCTAGAATTAGTACTCGGAGGTTTGTTAGAAAATGTATTTATTTCATGAGGAATAAACATGCTGGCCTGTATTATCTCCTAACTAACCAGAAACTGAACTTAAGTAAACTACATTAACCAGGTGAAGGGGTACCTGGGTCTAAACTGAACAAGAGCAGATGTGGCTAGGTAGCTATGATACGAACTGTCCCTAACTATGTCAATGCTGTTGTCAAGAAGGAACTTTGGGTGGCACTACCAGAAGGGTAGTGTGTGTTGAGAGGGGTTGAAGACTTCTTCGGAGGTTGCTGGTGCAGGTCTTGAAGAGCTTCTGGTAGGTCGCGAAGGTAATGGGGCCAGCAGAGAGCTCCAGCACAAGAGGTGGTCGAGCGAGCTACTGGAGATGAACTGCCGTTTCTCGGCAGTGCACGGACATATATTCACCTACCCGCAGACTCGTCAGGCGCGGGGTTGGTGGCGGAGTGTTCCTCCTCCCGTGGGCGGAGCTGCATTCACTAGCGTGATCCTTTGGTCCGTAGTGGAACTAGGTGTGTGTGTAATGCTGGGTTGCCTCTGCTGCGCGATCTTAGGTGCTTAACTGGGCTAGCCTCTCTCACAGGTAAGGGGGTTGGTGTGACGTCTGACATAAGGACGAAACGATCTTGGCTAACGTGACCGTGGGTGGCCCCACATCTAGGGGTGTATTGGTAGGTTCTCACAGCAAGTCGTTTAAGGGTTNTTGGCTAACGTGACCGTGGGTGGCCCCACATCTAGGGGTGTATTGGTAGGTTCTCACAGCAAGTCGTTTAAGGGTTCAAGCCACGCCTGGGGTAACATGATGATACGTAAAGATGAGGCGAAGTCGTGTTTATAACTATGTCAAATAAGCATCACGCATAAACTCATCCTAGAAAACAAAACAAGAATTTTATAAACAGATAGTAGTCCTATGCGATAGTTTAGGTATTGCGAATTGATTTACTCTGTTGTTATATTGTTGTTGTCACTTTGTAACTTATTCATAAATGTAGTATGTATTGTATTGACAAGTACCATAACCTGAGCCATTACGCTCAACTGGGGATCAACGGAACGCATGTCATAAATAAATAAAAAAGAACAGTTTGTCCTAACCTTTGTTAATTGCTAGGAAATTATCTCTAGACACCTACATTTACGAACATAGCATGCAGACACGAAGGACAGGTAAAAATAAATATGTGTTAGGCAATTTAGGAATCTTAAAAGAAAATTAATCACTACTATATTGCTAGCAAATATGGTATAGATGAAACAAATTATCTTACGTATTGTATTATGGGCGTGCCAACCATTGGTGGTAAAAGGATTTCCCTTAGTCGTAAGAATTTACCAACCAAAGACAAATATCATAAACATGCAGTGGTATTGTTTTGATATAATTTTTTNCCCTTAGTCGTAAGAATTTACCAACCAAAGACAAATATCATAAACATGCAGTGGTATTGTTTTGATATAATTTTTTAATCGGTACAATGTTTTTTTTTTCTTTCGAAATGCGTTCTTTTGGTTAAGTTGCTTTGCTTGTTCACAATGAAAAAGTCTGCATAATGAATGTGTACGTATCAAAATGAAAGCAGGTATTCTTTATGGCATGGTATGTACCTGGTAATCGTGTACATCAGGGCAGTTTACGTACACGATGATCATTAACTGTGCGACCTACTTTCAATTAGACACGTAGACGTTCCCATACGTACACGTTTTTAATTGTAAACGGAGCTTAGTGCATGATAAAAAAATGTGTGTATAACAAACGTGTANGTGTATAACAAACATGCACATTTAAAAATGAAAGCAGATATTTTTTGTAGTATTAAGATCATGAACAGTGCTGTACAGAATGCCTACATTTATTTTTTATTTTACGCATTCATTACGCACACATTTTTCGTTGTGAACTAAGAGTGTTGACCATTTTTTTTTTGCCTCGTTCTATGGCANTATTTTACGCATTCATTACGCACACGTTTTTCGTTTTTTTTTTGCCTCGTTCTATGGTAACAACCAAAATGGCTGGCAAACAAAACCATTAAGATGTACCATGCGTATGTAGTTTCAAAGTTTCGACTGTACTTCAAAGCAAAATTTTAAGTCATTTGCTATGGAAAATATTTTAACTTCATAAAATACACAGAAAATACTTAGTGAAGTACGCTTATGAGTTGTGTGTTCCTAACCTCAGTTACGTGTTTGTGTTCGGATTCGAAACGTTTTGTGTCTAATAGAGCATATCGGTTCGAAGTTCGGGCATTCACAAAACCGAACCAGAATCGAAAATTTCAGGGTATCCGCACACCCCTGAAGGAAGGGTGAAACCGGAGATCCCCGAGGAAACCCACCAGCCAGTTGCATCGTCCGGCATGATTCCCACGTGACAAAATCCGGGAGCAGCCCCGCCGGAAAGTGAGCCCGGTTCTCCTCTGTGGGAGGCGAGTCGTCTAACCACTAAACCACCGCAGTCCCCTTTGGCACAATGCCTTTTCCTGAACAATTGTCCCAGTCATGTGGACATGAGGCCTCCAGAAAACTGACCTGTGGGGAAGGCAGATGGTGGTCGAAGTCTGAGAGCATGTCTGGCTGCGACGACGGCAGCTTGCTTTCCAGTCCAGCGCGGTGACGACGAGAGAACGGTCCTGCAGGCTGCGATACCTCGAACGGCAGTGGATTTTCCACTTGGTCAGTGGGAGACACACCCGAGTAGCTATCTGCCAACACAACCCACCATTTAACTAGTCCTGAATGCAAATGTGAAGAAGTGACGTGCAGGTACAAGGTTATATGGTTTTATGTTTAGCTAAACTTCTTTTAAAAATTTAAGATTTAGTTATTACGTACTGATTTCATGTTCGTAAATGCTTTGTACAGATAAAAATAATGCATGTTTAAACACTTATTCGCATAAAATTTGTAATACGTAGCATTTAAAGAACTATATATACAATCAAGAGTAAGCACTTCATTTAAACACAGTAACAAACAAACAATCCCATCTTAAAGTATTTAAATATTTTCTGGTAAAGCAAGTTCCTAGACAATGTATCTTACAAA